>JAMAHJ010000060.1:0-84255 GCA_023627475.1 Aspergillus sp. S3505 | reverse complement strand
ATTTTCTTTAAATAAATTTTTTTCCATACAAATAATCATTATGGTTTGCTCCGTTCCTATCTTGTAAAAACCCCCCCCCCCCCCCCCCCCCCCCCGAGACTCACTGTATAGACACTGCAACTGGCAAAAGGTGAGGGCACCAGGGTACCATAGGAGACGCACCAGCCTGCCCTAGCATCAAAAAGAGACCACAGTGTCTTATACAACACGAACAGCACGTGATAATTTTGGAAAACCAGCTGAAGCGGGGTCTCTCAGATCGTAGCTCAAAGGGGAATTCGGGAGTCGATTACTCCGGACTAAGCGAAGACTATATGGAGGGGACTAGCTGGACGGGATTCCACGTGATTATGTGGGAACGTCTGTCAACAATTTTCGTCGAGAAGGTCTCTCGTCAATGGGTTGCTTGGCTGTGATTTCTTTCATCGGGTGCCTATTATAGCCGTACTTTGAGCTAGCTCTGAATGGCAACGATTCGGGAATGCGCTCCTACTCCGGCTGGTATATGCCTATGAGCTTTATCGATACATTATGGCTCATAAATTGTTGCAGTTTGACTTGCAAGGGTCGAAAGCTTGAATGCGGTGAGGCAAAACCAATATGTGGTAATTGGATGAAAGCTTCTGGCGATTGCACTTATCGAAATAAATCTATATTCCGTAATCAGGACATTCGCTCAACCCCAAGGCGTTAAATTAAGAAACAGAGTTAGTTGGCAAGAGAAATAGCAGCCCATTATGTCCACCGAAGATCACATTTGGGTCGAGGTTCCAACCAAGCGTAAGTGCCAAAATCCAAATGCATTTCATTCTACTCACATCAAGCACGTCACTTCTGTCCAAGTTGAAGATCCTTGGGCGCCGATCTTGAGCCCATTGTAGATGCGACGAAGGCGATTCGAATATAGGGGGAGATTCTGGGATGAAAAATGGCGACTCTAGCGGCCTAGCCGCCATGAAACGTCAGACTATGGCTGCGTTCGATTTCAATCCCTTCAACATGCGCCAGTCATAGATGCGCTTCAGGAAAATAGTCCCCCGGTTTACCCCGCTGAAAGGTTCAATCTTCATCCTCTCAACAGTGTTATAGCGTCACACTTATTGCAACACTCTCAGCAAGGCCCAGGCTAGTAGTTCCTATGGATTGGGTTTAATTCCAATTCCATTTGCTAAGAACGATCAAGGGTGGATCCCTTCGATAGAACGGCCGACTTCTCTGCAAAAGTGCCCGTACTTGCAACATCTAGGCTACTATTGAAATCTGCAGTATGCGCTCTTTCTGCAAGCATCTACAACATCTCTGTCAGACTTCTATACCTTTACACAACAACTTCGGTCTCCCTATGGCAGACGAGGGGACATGGCAATATCAATCAGCAAAGAATTACGATCAAACACTTGGCCGTTTGAAGCCAGCCATCAACTTGGAAAATATATATTGATAGCCAATCCCTCCGACAAGGAGATGCTCACTGCTGTTGCGATACTCTGCAGCTTCGAATTGATGGACGCTCCTGGTGATGCTTGGAGAACTCGTTTGGGCGCTTTGCCCCTCTTCAGTAATAATACTACTTTTCTGCCAGTCCAATCGACCACCATAATTCCTAGGACAGCTATAAAGAAGCCAATGTTCTGGAGTTTTGCGAGGCAGGACTTCTTGTGTGCCTGTAAGCTACTGGACACTTGGCTGATCTAATCATGCGCGCTGGTCAACCATCACAGTCATAAGCGAGACTCAGACCCTACTGAATTTGAAGGGTCTGCGTCTTTGGAAGAATGCAGATCTAGCCACGGGTGAGCACGTAGCCCTCCTACCGTGCAGTCTTCTCAGCAGGGCAGATATCCATAACTCTTCCGGTGTTGAAGAAGATATGAAAAGTAACGAGTCCACGTGGATACTTGGTAATATCGCAAACCACCTGACCGCTGGAGATGCTCCGGCTCCTAAGAACTTTTGCATTATCACCAGGCCAGAGGCTTTCAATCGGGATGAACTAAGAATATCTTCTACACCAATGGATACCAGAATTTCCGATCACTATGCCGTCAAATGGGGCCCCAGATCTAACAAAGAAAAAAGGCGGGGTTTAAAACCAAATAATAGCTTATGAATTTGTCGATAGCTGCATAGTTCGTATACCGCGTGCGTATGCTTTCTTTTCTGATGAGCAACGCTGGGGCTATTTTGTGATTGGGTCTTAAAGGGGATGGCTATCGAACAATTAGAGGACATTTCCATCATCGAAAAGATTGTGGCCGTGCTTGGTTATTTCGCAACGTTGCGCCACAGTATCCGAGTGTCTCTCTTTGGAGGACTTTGTCGCGGGCGTCTTTTTCCCCGAGACTGAAGGTCTGGTTTTCGACAGTCTGAACGAAATGGATTATTAAAGGGAAAGACGGCCACTTCGTATGAGATCATTGCGACTTTCTACGAATTTCACCCCTGTACCATCTTCAATGCCAGATTACCCTCCGGAGTGGTATGAGCAGGTCGAGAGTGCACCAACATGATTTAGTCGTGTTGTCTCTCCAGAGTCGCCTTCAGGAGCTGGATCAGTTTGACTGGGCACAATTGCACAGACCGTTCGAAACAGTGGCATGATGCCTTAGAAATGAAATGAGTTCTTGAAAATCTTCATGCGTAGTTCTATAGATCCCTAAGTGGAGCGACATGATATATATATATATCCATATAGACGAAACTGATTGGTAGATTGTTGTAGAGTGAAGATATCATGTACATGGTCTCTTATAGGTGAATTCACCACCTGGCACAAAATACAAAGATTGAAACAAAGCCTATAGCTTCGCATTCTCCAACCGCCGACCGGCATCCACAACTTTCTCAAATGCATCCCTTGAGGAAGCATCCCTCACTACATCCGAAGCTGGCACCCAAAGCGCTGGATTCTTCTGCCAGAAATTCGAAGCCCTCAACATGACACTTACAGGCTCCGCAGGCATGATCGGAAAATCCTCCATGCGCGGGAAATGCGTCAATCCGAACTGCACATAGCAAACGATATCTGTATTTTCGATCCGCTCGTTCCGATTCACCCAATCAACAACGGTCTCATTGTCGGGATGGCCTTCCTCTCCCGTCGACTGGCACACGTACCGTCCCGCGGGAAAGAGCTCATAATCGCGGTAGGGCAGGACCCAAAGAGACTTGCGTGCGAAGGCTGCACGGTTGTAGACAGTGCTGCCTGGTTTTGCGAGCAATGGTGGGCAGTTATTGTTGAGGATCTTATAGGAGACGGGTTTCTTGGAAACAGGGTTGAGGCGATTAGGGTTGGCGATGTCCCACGTGCGACTGGTTTCATGGCAATAGTTTGTCGCCCCTTCTCTAGCTGTGCGGAGGGGAGTCTTTTTCGCATAGAAGCCGTTACCGTATGGGTTGGCTTCTGAGCCAACAGGCTCTTCTGATGGGACTGCGTCGCTTTGCACAACCGTGTTTGTTGGACCATCAATTTCGGGGTCCACGCGGAGGGAGAAGATGTGTTGGTGGTTTTGGGCGTCGATGCCCTGAGCTACTTCAGTTCCGTAAGGGGCAGCTTGCTCGCTGGGGTGTAGAGGGTATGTGTTCAGCATTCCGGTTAGCTTGACTTCGAGTTTGTAGGTGCCGTCCAGCGTGAACGTGTGGTAGAAGGCGTATTCGTAGTTAGCGGCTGTGATGATCTGGGAGATGACGAGTTTCCGGTCCCGGGCTGAGATAACATTTCCGTCGCGGAAGTCGGTGTGCTTGTATAAAAGGCCGTTGTCTTCTTCGTGGATGCAAACTGCGTTTTCTATGATAGAGGCTTCGCCAGTAGCAGTCGGTAGTACGGCATCGAGATAGTGGATGGCGCCTTTGCAGTCGCAGCCCAGTTTAAGCGAGTTGGTCATCAATCCACTTCCGTATTCTCCAACATCAAAGGCGTGCTTTTTGTGATGCGGGGGCTTGGGACACCCATACGGTACAACCATTTCCACGACGCTAATACGGTTAAAGAGCATACGCTCTCGCCGCTCATAGGGGTCATGAGCACGGATATCCGATAGGACGAGCCCTTCGCGGTAGTTGAACCCGATATGCATCTTGAACCCAGCCCATTCAATCTCATTCCCGTTCATTCGGAACGAAACACCCTGTGGTTGTGTGATGTCAATCGGCTTGAGTCGTTCAGGGCGATAGGAATTCCCAATGAACTGGGGCAGATAGTTATGCTCTTCACGAGGCACGGCCGTGCGCTCTCCATTGACCCGCCGGACATCCACGCTGAGAATCTCCTGCGCTTCTGTATCTGTCACAACAGTAAAATCGAGCGGATGGGCATATTGGTTGTCGTATCTCGAGCTCCGGTAATATGGAAGCGCTTGCTGCAATCGTCGCTCGAAGCCCCATCTCTCGTCGATTCCGATCGCCCACGCATCGAAATAAACCTTAGACATATCGGTAATTCCAATCTCGCGACAAACTTCGATGACACGCGGGTCATTCCGGGCGATCTGCTCCGTGACATCCAAATCATCGAGGGTCAAAGTGGGCATGACATTGGCGAGATTTTTCCAGGATTCGACCCGGCGAGAGGTCAAGTTGACAACGATCTCTGAGACCTGGGGCAAATGCTTTCCTTGGATGACAATCGCAAATGCGCGTCTATCAGGACGCGGGCCGGCATGGGAGCGGAATGCTGTGTATTCAGCTTTGGTGGGCTCATGGAGCGTGATGCAATTGAATTTTAGCCGGTCTGAGGCGGCATGCTGCCGGATGAGATTGGCTACCAAAGGGATTTCCTCCTTAGATAGGGGATCTAATCGACTGTAAGTCTAAGTGCACATATTGAGGGAAGACCACATACCCAGAGGATGAGAGGGGATGGACAACGAGGGCCGGGGGGCACAGCATCGACCGACCGGGGTATCGCGAGAGATGGAAGTCATGTTGACCGTTCCGTAAAGTCAATAATAATTATCTTGATGATTGAATACCATGGCAAGTTCCCATGGTTATACTTATATGATCTCAAGTAGAAGCATTCGGGTGGACATGCTTAATCGGGAAACAGGTTAGACATTGCGGATATGACCCGAAACAAAGGATGTCCATATGAACATGGCTCGTCTTGCCTGCTTGGGAGGATCAAGGCTGCTAATGATCGCGTACGTGGTGGCCAATGGCGTCACTTTGCGCCCGTTATCTTATCACGGATCTAGATCCCTAAGGCGATGCATCATCGCCATGTCGCCTCGAGTTTCTCTCTGTGGAAGCGAGATTGAACAATTTGTCCGGAATGTCGTCTTGTCTTCAATATGACCTTTTAAGTATGAACTTGCACAGCGACATAGTAGTATGTCACACTGAAGAGATCAGTGTATACATATCTAGCATCTATATCATTCGATGTTTCCCGCAGTAATCCCATTATAGAAACCAGCAGTATAGCATCTTGCCTTCCTCCCCCAAATAGCCATCGGAATAGTCAATAGCAAGATCCCAAGGGAAATACACCCCACCGATATGAACATATTCTGCAATCCAAGTCCATTCAACCAGGGGTCAATGGCAAATGTAGTAGCGGTGGAGATGCCATTCCGTACGACCGTTATGATGATGAGTCCTTCAGCGATAATCTAGTCATGATACATTAATTAATCTCCAGAGACGAGAGAGTAAAGGTATGTATACCTCACGGTAACTATCCGCAAAATAACTTAGAGCTATCGCGGGGACAGCACCGACTCCAAATCCGGCGAGTCCTGATCCTATCAGGGGTACAATCCATGGTTGTGCCTGGGCTATCAGTTATTTGGGAACTAGTGCACAGGAAATAATGACTCATGACTCACCTTGGCAATACTGATCCCATACAGAAAAAGCCCCAACGGCGTCAGCAGGACCGGTATAATGAGCATATGCAACCGAGTTTCAGGATGATAAATGCCCTCTCGCCGCCTAGCTATGAAGACAACGTAGTAATCATTCAGCGGTCCGCCGTAAGCCGAGCCAGCCATTGCGCCAATAAAAGGTGCAATATTGATATTCCCCACGCCAATGGAAGAGAAGTTATAAGGCGGTTGTGCGAAGAGGATTGGTTGTGTCGTGGCGAGGACGGCCACCCAGCAGAGGATGAAGGAGTACTCGATTGCTGTAAATGCCACGGCTGGAATACGGAAAAAGAGAATAAACGGCCGCCACATGTGTTGCCAATAAGAGTGGACGCTAAAGTCTGAGAAGCTACCGAAGATTGTCATACGTTGGATATATGTTTTTCGATAGAGTGTTGGTTGCTCGGACGGGATTGGAATTCTGTGTTGGGTATCAGAGCAAGGTGTTGCAGTATATATTCTCTTCCCTGTGTCTTCTTTGAGAACAGCTGCTGGAGTTGAAGGCTGCTCGCCAATGAAACACTCGGACTTGCGATACCGTGTTTCCCCATAGGCAAATAGAAACAGTACAAAGATGACAGCGTTGAGGATTGCGCACCACCACCATACCCAGCGCCAGCCTTGGTTCGTTACAATGTAACCCGCTGGGATCATACTGAGGTAAGTCTGTGAATATCAAGTCAGTTTATATACGCAAAAGAGTGTGAAGTGACATACACCAACTACTACCATCGTAGTATAAACACCAGTCAACGTCGCACGTTGATGGACGAAGAAGAGATCCGATATCTGCTCCAAATCAGCAGCTGGAATTTGTCTCGCGTAGGAGAACCAACCGATATCTGGATTATGGTATCGTTAATCGACCCCGCTAGCCCGGCCAAAACCTGAAGCACAATATATTGAGTCTTGGTCTTAAACATGGCTTGTCCAACGTTGACCAGAACCATCGTTAGCGTCGCGCATAGATAAACCGGCTTCCGACCAAAGATCAAAGCCGACGGAGCGAAGAGGACCGAGCCGACCGCGAGTCCAGCCAAGGCGGCTGCGTAGCTGGCATTGAGAAAGTCAGATTCGAAACCAAGTTCAGCTCCCATGGCGTTCCATGTTACTGTGCCGATATCAAGTCTATTGATAGTTTTAGTCCTGGATCCTCATTGAATTTTCAATGACACACGGTTAGCACGACGTACGTTGCAAAGACCATTAGGGTAAACAGACAGGCGACGGAGAAGTTGACTACCTTCTCGTATGTGGGCCAATTCTACCAGGGCTGTCAGAAAGTTCCCAGGCCTAACGATTGTACAATGCTTACCAATGGTTCATTGGGGTCATTCGATGGTTGTGGGTGGAGGAAGACCCGTCCATTGGCATCACAGTCAGAACCAGAGATATCAGAGTGTCCTGAGCATCAAGAATTAGCAAGGTGATCGACATTGGTAGTTATCGGTGGGAAAATACCATTCCCCAAGTATACAGTACCCGGAGGCAACTCCCAAGTGCTGTCTGCCATTGCGTTGTAACTCGAATACTTACGACAACAGTATCGACCCCATGGTAGTCGGGATATAAGAATATAAATGAGCCATGAATGTGGCATTACTGCTGTGCTTGCCACTGCTGGTGTGCGGTAGAGATAACCGACACGGACATATCGGTAGATACCATTCTCTGGTACTCCTTCCCCAGAAGGAGAGAATAGTGCTTATCAGCATAGCATACTAGGCCCCAATGAAACTGAATAACAGCTCCTTTCCCTCAATTTCTCTAGGGCAAATGGAACGTGATGTTATAACCCACCGCGCAAATTGACGCCATTGGTCAGAGATTAGATATCGGAACATTAGTGTATAAGTGTAACATTTTTCTGCGAGCGACTCTGAATTTCCTATTACGGGTCCCGCCGCTTTTGAAGCGGGGTCTCTCGGATCGTAGCTCAAAAGGGAAACCGGGAGTCGATTATTCCGGCTTAAACGAGGTCTATATGGTGATAACTAGTTTAACGAAGAGCTGTATTGTCTAACGAACGTATGTGCGCATACGCAGCTGATTGAGTGCTTAATCTACAATATGTGCGCACACATCGACTATAAGAATCTCCTGACCTCGCTACTCGGGTCAACCATTTATTAGATCGATCCTTATCAACGTGCAAAGATCACGAGTTGGCACCGTGACAGCTCTTCTCTAGGTACACTTGCTGAACCCAGCCTCGCCAATCCAAGACTTGTTATCATCCGGTTCCTGTTTAACCTCGCTATGAATCATGATACCACAGTAAACAGGCGTGCCCCCTGCATTCGCATACACAACACGAATAGGCGTGTGCGCTTGCTCATTAATCTTCTTGTCTGGGTTGATCTGCTTCGCACCCTGCCAGAAAACAGGGTACTCCCACAAATCGATGTTGGTCTTCTTGCAGGCGGCAGGGTCCCATTGGATTTTGTCCGCGTTTCCAAATGCGTGCGGGTATCCAGTCTTGTCAGCGCCTTTGACACCGGCTCTTTGGACGAGGTTCTTGGCATCGTCGACGCTGACGGTCCAGGACTTGGAGGTGTGTTTACTCTTGCTGGTGTTTGTTGCTGTGCAACGGACGGTGCCCTGGGTAGGTCAGTTATTGTTTGCTTCAATGGGGAGGGATTGGTGACTTACGCCTGCGCGGGCCTCGAGATCAACGGGAGTTGCGAGGATGGGGCTTGTAAGGAGAGCAAGAGGGATCAGGATATGAAACAGATGCATTTAGAGTGATTTGGAAGAGATTGATTGTCGTGAGATAACTCCGTTATGAGATTGGCAGCTTGATGATTGAGATGGTTTCTCCTCGACAGGAAAGAGATGCTGCTTTATAGCTTTATCTGACCATGTTATGAGAGTTATCATTAAATACCTCATTGTCAGCCTCGATATTCCTTCATCAAAATAGCATTCATCACATGCATAACCCTTTCCTTGGGGCAGTTACTATTGAAAGGATGAGCTGGGACATCAGTACAAATATTGACTTGGAGTTTGTGATAGCTATTACGATTCGTTGATTTGGGAACGAGCTGCCCCAGCTGCTGAATTCCTTTCCAACTGGCCATTGAATCAAAAAAAAAATTCTTAAGAGCATGGCGATCTGTTGAAATAGCCGTGAAGAATCAGGGTTGCTTATGGGCGGAAGATCGACGCTGCGTGCACAGCCCCGTAGCGCCCGAGTTGATACGGCTGAATCGAACGCTAGGCTGACACCTCTTCTCTCGCTCTTTCTCTTAACCCTGAGAGATCCGTCCACAGAATTCCATGCAGTATGCGTACAAGGCTCAGGCAACCCACCATGTCGAACCCAGACTACTCAGAGGAGTTCGAGGACAAACCACTCCCTTTGAACTTGTATGACGAAAATGACGACGAGAGAGATCTCTGGATCAAACCAAGACTAGAGAGCCTGGTCAATGGGACTCTAACTCCCAATCAGCTGGCAATTGATGTCGACACCAGAATCACAGAGGATACGAACCGGAAACATGACGAGTTGATGAAACGGCCCGACCCCTGCCATCTGACCGAAGAAGAAGAAGAAGACGAGATGCACATAGTGCCCCGTCCCAGATACCACATTTCTCCATTGTTTTCGGCCATTGTGCGCCTCTTCACGGCCTTTCCGGCCTATCACCCGGGACAGACTCGAATTGTTGAATTCCTTCTCGCACTGCAATCCCTTCCCCGCCATGAAATCTATGCAGGTCTGCCCCCGGAGGACCCAAGCGAGCCGTATCTGACGGTGCCACTCTGGCGTTTCGAGGAGGAAGAAGGACACTGGCAGATGTTTCCAACTTACTTCCAGGAAGAGATGAAAGGTGCCCATCCCTCCCTAGCTAGATTCGCGATCACTCATCTGACACTGGCTTTCTAGCATGGCTCGCTCCGTACCGCCTGCGGAACCTCAACGTCGCCATGGCCCGATTGACTGCCCTGAAACTCTGCAACTGCGCTAGATTAAGCGGTCTTCTCTATATTCTGCCATCAAATAATGAATATCCAGATCTGGAGAAGCGTCCCATCGATGGGCCAAATAAGCTCGGCAACAACTTGATTGCAGCTGCCCAGTGGATCCTGCCACAGGAAGAGGGCCAATTTGTCTATCAAGAGTGCAAAAAATTTGAAAGTGATCCGGAGTGGAGGAAGATCTGGTGTATGGCGCATTGGAGGGAATGGAAGCGTCAGTTTGCTTTTGTTTCGGGGGATGAGCGATTCGCTGCGCGGTACAGGGAGGTGGCTGAGCGGGCTTATCGTCAGATGCTTGTATACGAGGAAGATACCAAAGGCCAGTAGCAACTATCTGTATGAACGGAATATATCTTCGACGTGTGAATCTATTCCATACACCTCCCCCTTGATATCTGGCCCTAAATGTAATATCCTACGATACAGGGTAGGATGCCTGTCGACCAGGTAGGGATACAATGTACGATACGAAACAGTGGAACGAGAGCAGAACTGATTCTTGAGGAGAGAAGCTAGATACAGAATGTGTGTGTGGTCCTTTTAACCCCTCCTTCTGATCGGCGGTCACTCTATGCCCTAATTGCGGGGTCTGGATGTGGACTGCCTTGCTTGGCCGGAGTCTAGGATACACGACAAGACCGACTGATCCTTAGATATTTTCCCTTTACAGTGATATAGATACAAAATGCTATGTCTACCATCCGACAGATGAGTGCTCAGGACTTGTTTGGGCAGTCAAAGAAAGGAAGATAAAAGTAGCCTTATATTTTCTCAGACGGCCGGGGGTGATGTGAACGCAAGGGACAAAGCCGAAAGAACTTCACTCCATACAGGGACCAGCAAAACCAGTTTCACCATAGATCATACTTTTATTTACAAGGCTCATTATGTCGACCCAATGCTTCAAAGCCAGTCAGTGGCTGATATCATCGAACGCCCCATCCGAGCAAATAAGAAGGCGCTCATGTGGCCACACATCCCATGGCTCATTTGTAACTTGGAGAAGTCCTGAATGCCTCTTGTGGAGCATTGGGGTCCTTGGATACACTGTCGTCAGTATTATTATTGAGTGATCATTGGGAAATACATATATACATGGTACAAGGTTATAATGTTTCATGATAACGAGGCTGAATAGCACTATTTGCACTGGTCTTGGCCTCACAGGGCAGTGATAGGCAGTCATTATTACTTGCAAAGTGGTCCACAGTTGTAAAATAGAGATGTTTTGCTATTTTATGGCGTCACTAAATCAAAGCGGTCGGATTTGTGAGGTAAGATTGCAGGCTTGGCTTTGCACGTTTTATTTGGCTCCCTTGTCAAGGTGCAGTGGTCCTAGCCTGAGCGATCAGGGAGGCCCCCGAGTTGTTCCGGGGTCACTCCAGGATCGCTCCGGCACGGTTCCCTGAGCGCTCCGGGCACGCATCACCTTGCTCCGGATACGCTCCGGGCAGCTCAGGGAGCCAAAAGCGGCGAGAAGTCGGACCGAAAAGGGAAAGGGCAGGTCTCGAGATTCCCGCAGAAAACATTTACAATAGCGACCATGCGGAGACGACCATGACGACCCTCACCTATGACGAACCCTCACCTCCGCAAGACACCTTCGAATCAATTCAAGGATGGATAACCAGAAGAAGAATTACCGTCGGCCACGCAGGCGACCAGCACACTTGCGCACCAAGACCGGATGTTTGACTTGTATGTTCCCCCGACTCGCGCTATCCCCGCACGTGCTGACGGTCGAAAGGCAGAAAACGAAAGAAGAAATGTGACGAGACACCGATAATCTGCAAGAACTGCTCTCGGGGAAACCACAAATGCGCATGGCCATCCGAGTCCAGCTGTGGTGGACCTAGCATGCTAAGACATGTCTCAAGTTCGACAGAGATGTCCAACCGAGGAGCCAGTCCAGACGAATTGTCCTCGTCACCTTCTACTATCGAAGTCGCATCGCATATCGACTCCAATGCCAATGGCGGTCATGGGCAGACAAATATGGACATGGCCAATCCATGTATCTATACACCAAGCCCATTCACTCCATATTCGTCCATTATATCCAGCGAAAGCATCCCCTTATTTGAATTCCTGAGAACGGCATTCTTACCCACTCTCATACACCCAATGTCCCACCCAGCCACTATCGAATTCATCAAATACGAAAAGCTACAGTCAGCCTTCAGCGCCCCATTCCTCATGCATGCCCTCCTAGCATGTTGCGGAGCGGAATTCCCGGCAGATAATATGCGCTATCGCAGGATTGCGGAGGGGCACTACGCGAAAGCCATTGGTGAGTTGAGGGCGTATTTGGACAGTGGCACCAATTCAACGGTGAGACCGATTGTGCTTTTGATGGCTGCTATTGTGCTTTGTATATACGAGGTAAGCGTTATGTCGACGATATCTGTTGAGACCAGTGGCTGATATTGCTTAGCGATCAAGACCTCGTTTCTCCAGAGGCGTTGATATCCATCTGCTCGGGGCGGCCCAGTTGATACAGCTGCATCTCAAGCAGAAAAAGCCACATGCGCTCTCGAAATCAGACGCAACCATGCTCCATCTCATGCTCGAGGCGTTCATATTTCACGCCACCACCAGCATTCCATTCCAGCAGCCCTTGGTGCAGACAGCAGCAATAGATTCTGTCTTTCCGCTAGCTGAACGTGAGTTGGAGGAGTTGTCGCACTGTTCTGAAACATGTGTCTATGCTTCTTCGATCATTGGGGTTCCGCCGAAGTTGTTTGGATATATTCGCGAAATAGTCCTAATGCACCAGCGGCATTCAATTGAGGGGATCGATATCGTGCGATGCTATGAACTGGAATACACCCTCGATTACTGGGATGAGGACCTAACAATTCCGTTCCCTCGTTCCCCCTCGTGTCCTGCGACAAGGCACAATCCCCTTACACTGGGTCCCAAACTCTACATCTTGGCGTCGAGGATTCTCTTAAGATACTTGATTAATTCTTCATTTAGTCCAACAAGTACAGCCATGCATACAGATACACACATCCCATCTTTGGTCTCCGAAGGGGTTTTCCTCATCACCCAACTGCAACCATCTACAGATTACTACGCCGAGTATTACTGCTGGCCGATTCTGGTGGTTGGAATATCGACAATTGATCAGTTAGACCGAGAGTGCCTCTTGTCACAGGTCATGGCATTTTGGAAAGCAACCAGAAATGGGACAATGAGGCGGTTGGTGGATATTTTGACGAGCCACTGGCGAGATGGAAATATGAATATAGATATTACCGGGATGCAAAATTGCCTAAATTGAATCTTCAGTACACGAGAGCGTGTGAAATTGTGTTGCATTATTTATTCCCCTCATGGATACCAACTGTCAACCCCCCGACGAATAGCGTCATTTTCCGCGGTGATCCATTTTTCTATGCCAGTGGCACCTCTCGGCTAACGGGACCACATCCTACTTTCGCTACTATACTCTTGAATATAAAATCGTATAGCCCCCCAGAGTAATGCAATTATGATTCGATTCAGTTCAATCACTCGGTTCAACCGTACCACCCGCCTGACAACATGGCCACGACAATCTTCAAAAACGCCCGCATCTTCACGGGCAGCGGTAACACCTTCCAACAAGCCATGATGATCCATGGCCACCAAATACTCTACGTCGGCCCAGAAGGGGACAACGCTATTACCCGCGCTAAATCATCCGGCGCCCGCGAAATCGACCTCAATAACCGCATCGTCGTCCCCGGGTTTATCGATAGCCACGTGCATATCCTTGACTTCGCCCTTTCGCAGCGCCGATTGAATCTTCTGTCTTGCAAATCACTTGAGAATATTCGCGAGACAATCAGAGGTTATGCGCAGAAGTATCCAGAATTGGAACGGCTTGTTTGTAAGGGGTGGGTACAGTCGAGCACCGGGGGTTTGGCGTTGGCGAGTATGCTGGATGATCTGGACAGACGACCGATATATATCCAGGCAAATGATCTCCATTCCATCTGGTGCAACACTGCTGCATTACGCGAATTGGGTGCGGAGAACATGCCTGATCCTCCAGGAGGCATGATTCATCGCGATGAAAACGGGAAGCCGTCAGGTTTACTCAGTGAATCTGCGCATTTGTGTGTTGCACTTCCATTCTTGACGAGCGTGGTCTCCATCGAGGAGAAACTTACGGCGTTGAAAGATGCAATTAAGGCATATACCAGTGCGGGGTACACGGGGATGATCGATATGGCAATGAACGAGGAAGATTGGGAAGTCTTGAAGCTGTTCCGACAACGGCATGCGGGTGAATTACCGTTTCATATTGCGGCACACTGGATTGTTCCGTACTCGGAGGATATGGATGCTGTGTTTGGACATGTTGATCGTGCTATCGAGCTTCACCGGGAGTTCCATCCGTCAACGTCGCCCACATTCTGCATTGTAGGTATCAAGTTGATAGCCGACGGAGTGGTAGACGGCTGCACCGCGGCCCTAAGCCAGCCATACACAAACACTACGGACCCAGTTGCTCTCATCTGGCCCACACCAGCACTCCAAGCGGTAACCCAAAAAGCCACTGCAGCCGGTCTCCAATGTGCCGTCCACGCAATTGGGGACGCCGCTGTAAAGGAAGCAATCGACGCTCTATCAACCTCATCCCAAGCCCAGCCCAACAGATCCCCACGCCACCGCATCGAGCACCTCGAACTTACTTCCCCCGAAGATGCAAAGCGGCTTGGTCAACTCGGTATCACTGCATCAGTGCAACCAGTTCACTCAGACCCAGCTCTTTTCCGCGCCTGGCCGGGGCTCATTGGCCAGCATCGCTGCGGACGCGCGTTTGCATATAAGGAGTTCTTGGAAGGAGGTGCGAACATGGCATTGGGGACAGACGCACCCACAGCTGCACATTTGGCATTGCCGAATTTATATAATGCTACGACGCGGAAGTCCTCTATTGAGCCTGAGTGCGAGGAGACGGTAAATGCGCATTTTGGGCTTGAGTTGGCAAAGGCTGTCGAGGCTGCTACAACTGGGGCAGCGTATTCACGGTTTGCGGAAAGGTGGACGGGTAGCTTGAGGAAGGGATTAAATGCTGACTTTGTAGTTTTGGATATGGATTGGAGAGCTGAAGGCTTGCTTAAAGCGAGAGTGGCGCAGACGTGGTATAGAGGAGTTTGTCGATCAGTTTAAGGGGTTAAGACCGAATAAGGCCGACGTATCGAACACATCAAAGATATATATAGACATTGTGAGGTGGTTTTTAGTATGGGACGCTACAATAATCGAACTGTGGCATTTAACCCTATGTTTAGCACACTTTGGCCGACCATGTTTCATGATCTTATAAACCTTAGTAATACGGCCACTTGGGTATTGGCCTGTGGCTGTCTTGTAGACTATTCTGTGTCGCACTTTCCAAAGTCGCTGTGCTTATATCCCTCTTCCCAAAACACAACAACGTCGCCGCAGCTATATACTCTCCGACTTTCCACAGTACGGAAATATGCCTTCTAACAAGAACTCTGATCGCAAGACCGAGAGGAATACCAATGCATATGATAAGAATTTTGAGCAATTATTCATGAGCAATGGGAAACTTTAGCCCATAGGAGGTCGGGTATACCCCCGAAGCCCGGAAATTGGAGGGAACTGAAAGAGATACTGTCCAGGGACTCGATGGAACCGGCAGAGCAGGAATATGAAGACTTCGTCGAGAAGTCTGATGCAGGCCCCGGCGAGACGAAGGACATCACTGGCCTTTTCCCATTGATCCTAGGAGACGACCCACACGAGCAGGATGTCCTTTTTATGAATCTAGACCCTCTCGTCCCAGGAATTGCGGACGCAGAACCTTGCCTCTTTGATGGAGCATCTATAACCAAGTTGAAGTTTCACGTACAGCAGATCTTGGATCGCTTGGTTGTCCCGTCCAAGTAACCGGACATCCCCATCCTACCATATTAGATATCGAGGCTAAGGGCTCCGATGGGGTTGACTCGGTCGTTAGGCGACAAATACTACGCCACGGGAATCTGGCACAGGCAATACGCAGGTTGAGATGTTGGGATCTCACATAAATGACGTCGGTCATTTTAGAAGCGACACTTCCCACCTTTGACCAAAGTTGTACAGCCTTATGATTCCATGGTCCTTTTCCAGGATAGGTACGATTTGTTGACGGACAATGCCTTCGCGGAACGATTTCGGAATTCTTAGAGCCTCAATCTTGAGGCAATTTCCCAAGCAATCGGAAATTTTATAGCAAATTATCGTGGCCCGGAAGCGACTCACCGACGGGATCGAAAGTGTTAACTAGAGAACGACATGGTTGTTTAGGGAAGATCTCACTGATACTATGGCAGGCGACTGAAGAGCTCAGGTTCCTGGCTCAGCGAGAAATTAGTCAAGTCAGTACTGCTTGAGTATGAGAATTTGAGACGCACTCGGGCAAGATTCATGATTGTTTGCAAAATGCGGGCGACACTCTGATACTCAGACCTGGACCTCCATGGTTTAGCATGAATAATCGAAAGTAGAACTCTTTTTTGTACGTTGAGCCGCTTAATATTTATTGCCATTCCTTTGGCTGATACACAAATAGAATATCTATGGATACCGTATCTTCCGACTTTAGACCTCGCCAGTCTCAAGTGCCTTTGCGCATCCATCGACGGTCGCTCAACGATCGCCCAGTCCGTCCTGGGAGTCACACATAGCGACGTGGTTGTTGTTCGAGAAATGATATCGCTCTGGAATGGTCTCGCGGGTGTAGATCTCGACTGCATCGTAGTAATTCGGTGCTGCACCGAGTAATTGGCAATGAAGCTTCATTAGATTGACTTCCACAGGCCACTGCTCCAGCAAAGGTGTTCATTTCTTCGTAGCTTACATATCCAGGTGCATCAATATATATAATACTCGTCTCATTCCAGATCCTTTTGTACGGTGCCTCCGTACTATATTCAGTAGTACAGCAAATGATTCGCCGATTATTAGTGGCGAGATTGCAACGTGACAATAAGCAAAGAGTCGTTTTGGTTTTTGGGCACTTGTTGCTGAGTCGTCTGACCTTTCTTATTTGAAGTTCTGGTAGAAGTCCTCACTAGTTCTGTTTTACATTCTAGTCTCCTCGCAGAAGGGAGGCTCTGGCATATTGTCATCAATATGTTGTTGAAATTGAACGTATCAACAGGCCCAGTTTTGTAGAATGTGGTATGTTCAGACAGACTTGAGATGCCCCCTCTATCAAGGACAAAATCCTATCAATTACCTAGGTACATAAGGAGCGGATATGCGATCCAGATGATGCCCGTAAGGGCACTCGACCCATGCACATACCAACCGAATCGCGCGGCGTGGACAAGGCGCCTCATCAACAAATTCACGAGCGCCGTGACGATCAGAGGCTGAATCTGGCTGGTCCCATTGTGCGAAGTGTGGAGGGCCAAAGTAGGGTTGTAGGATACGAATAAGTTCTTTCAAGGCAAGCACGGCAATAAAAAAGCGCAAACGACTTGAGGATGCCAATGGACTGTTGAAGCTCGTCGTTCATCGTGATAACTGTGGGCATCCAGTTCAAATTCATGATCGTGGACAACCTTGTATTTACAATAAGACTTGGTGTAGACAGGCAGCGTTGACCGACCACAGTCAAATAGGGTGTGGTTCACGAAGTGTTGGGTGTACTTGGACAATGTGAGCACGACGGACCAAGGTCCTGAGAACGCCAAATTACTGCCTGGCATACTGTACCATCCGGCAACAGTAACAAGGCAAAGGCAACATTGCAAACAGAAAATGAGTATGGAAAGGAATTGGAAGAAGAGTGGGGGGGGGGATTGGATAGAACATTAAGTGTAGATATACTCCGGAACAGATGTGGTTTGCTGTAGACGGACGTCCATCGGCGATCTCATCACCGCCTACGCTACTCCGACAGCTTCATCGTCCTATCCACTAACTCTCCAACCTCCAATGCTCTGACCAGAGCATCTGTTATAATCATGCGGCTCAAGGCGGCACTTTCTCTGCTCGCCTTCTGTGTACCTTCGACGCTAGCAATCTACCCTGACGAGGTCAACCACATCGACTTCCACCATGCGCTCCTCGGCCTTCCTTCGTCCCAATCCACCTTCTTCCTCAAGCCTTCCTCCGCCTCCAACGCCTCCTTACTCTACACGCTTTCTGAGAAATCGATCCTGGGTGCGGTAAATCCGCGAGATGGCTCATTGGTCTGGAGACAGAACGTGTCGCGATCGTTGCTCCCCGACTCCATCCCCGCGGGAGGTGGCCTCTTGCGCGCCTCGGATGGAATCAACGCCGTGGTTAGTGCGACGGGCAACTACGTTTCATCGTGGAGTGCTCTGGATGGAAAATTGATTTGGGAGAATTGGTTTTCGGGTGAGGGGTCTGTGGCAGATTTAGAATTGCTGGAGCTGGAAGATGCCAGCGCGGCTGGGACGTACAGAGATACGATTGCGCTTGTCAATGCCGGTGAAGCGGGAGTTGTCAAGAGGATTGATGGTCAAACGGGAGTTGTCAAGTGGGAATACAAGGATGACAGGTTGGTCTGTCGTCAGGATGTCTATGGACTCTGGCTAATTGGTGTTGTACACATCTAGTGGTGACGTTCCCTTCCAAGTCTCGTCCTCACCTACCGAAGTGTTCTACGTTACTCTACAATCGGCTCTGCTCAAGGGATACAAGATCAAGGCTACATATTTAGACTCCATTACCGGTAAACAGACTTATCAGCAGACCTTAAATTCGGAGAATGACGTGACCGGACCTGACTCGATTGTTTTCGTGGGCGCCAACACCGCCGCACCTCTAATTGTCTGGACGGATAAGGCCCAGAAGGTGCTGAAGGTTAACGTTATCGGCACGAAGCAGGTCTCGACCATCAACATTGATAACAAGGGTGAGGAAATCAAGTCGATCAAGGTTCACGCTCCAAAGAAGCTCAATTCGCTGCCGCATTTCCTGGTCGGTTATGAAACGGAATCAGGCTCCTGGGCGGAGGTGTACCACACTGATATGAAGCTGGGAACCGTGACCAAGGCTTATGACTTACCTCGGGTGCAAGAACGGTCCGTCTTTGCGACTAGCAACAGGGACGCAAACGTGTACTTCACTCGTATTACTGAGTCGGAGACTACCGTCGTCTCGTCTGCTTCTCACGGAGTTCTGGGTAGATGGGCCCTCAACAACCCTTCAACAGAGCAGGCATTACATGCTGTTTCGGAAGTTGTGGACAGGGGTGGCACCGTTGCTGTGCGATCCGCTGCTCTTCTGGCTTCTGGTGACTGGCAGTTGATCCGAAATGGCCAGACTGAGTGGACCAGACATGAGGGTCTGACTGGTGCATCTGCGGCTGCTTGGGCCGAAACTGACGAGCAGGAAGAACTGGTCCATCAGCTTGAAGTCGAAGGCCATGAGAGCTTGTATGGTGCTTACGTCCACCGTGTAAAGCGCCATATCAGGGATCTGGAGCGCCTCCCTGAGTGGCTGAAGGAGTTGCCCAAGCGTATCCTGACCAGCATTTTGACTGATGAAGTGTCTAACCTCGACAGCTTTGGGATCTCTAAGCCGGTTATCATTGCTACGGAGAATGGCCGTGTGTTCGCCCTTGACAGCGGAAACCATGGTGCTGTCACTTGGAACGTGAAGGCTGCGGAGACGGATGCTTGGGACGTCAAGGCGATCATCACGCAGCCGGGTAATGCTACTGTATATGCGGATGATGGAGGCTCTGTCACACTAAAGGTTTCCTCTGGGGAGATCGTTGGACGCACTGCTCCATCTAGTAAGGTTCATTCCATTGCTGTTATCAACAATGGGACCCCAGTCCCCATTAGCATCAAGGAAGACGGTACCCCAGTGGGAACAATCGACGGATCTGGATTCCTTGTCACTCGCAGCGCCGACGGGAAAGTCCTCGGATGGAGTGCCAAAGACAACAAGGTCCCCGTTTGGGAATTCATCCCTCCGCAAGGCCAAAAGATCATCCACGCTACTTCTCGCCCAGCCCACGACCCGGTGGCCTCCATTGGCAAGGTCCTGGGTGACCGGTCCGTACTATACAAGTATCTCAACCCGAATCTGGCCCTTATCACGGCCGTCGGCGAGAAATCCGCTAGTTTCTACCTCCTCGACGCCATCTCCGGAATCGTTTTACATTCTAGCATGCAAGGAAACGTTGACACAACTCAACCGATCACCTCAACCATCTCTGAGAACTGGTTCGCCTACTCTTTCTTCGGCGACACCACCGACCAGTCCGATGCAAAAGGCTACCAACTGGTAGTCTCAGAGCTCTACGAATCCTTTATTCCCAACGACCGCGGCCCCCTCAATTCGGCAACCAACTTTTCAACCTTGCACGATGTTGATGCACCCTCAACTCCACACGTCGTCTCTCAATCCTTCGTAATTCCCGAGCCCATATCGCACATGGCTGTTACCCAAACAAGACAGGGCATCACAACCCGCCAACTCCTCTGCACCCTCCCCTCCACGAACTCGATTATCGGTATCCCGAGACAAATTCTCGACCCCCGCCGCCCTGTCAACCGCGACCCCAGCTCCACAGAAGCTGAAGAGGGATTGTTCAAATATAACCCGTTCCTCGAGTTCGATGGACGCTGGTTCCTGACACATTCGCGGGATGTCGCTGGTATCAACAACGTGCTTGTGAGGGATACCTTGTTGGAGAGTACAGGATTGGTCATTGCTTTTGGTGGAGACGTGTATGGAACGCGAGTTATGCCCAGTCAGGCATTCGATGTGCTGGGCAAGGGATTCTCGAAGATTCAGTTGGTGTTGACAGTTGTGGCGTTGGGGATTGGTGTTACTATGCTTGCGCCTATTGTAAGTTTCCTTCTTCGCTTTCCTTATCTTTGTTTTGTTTGGATGGAATGCTAACTGTCGTTACAGGTGCGGAAAAAGCAGATCAACACGATCTGGAAGGCTGGTTCTTAGTCGTCGATGTACGAGTATCTTATGCTTCCTGCTATGTTTCTGGAATGCATGTTGTTGATCTTGGAATAAGTAGCTCGGTAATAAAATCAATGATTAGATATTATGATTTTGCACTATGTAACCTAACCAAATCAATATGATAAAAAGAAGGCTAGTCTATCTAGATGTAGCGTAGTGTAGTTTAGTGTAATGATGTATCTTCTTAATGTAGACCAAGCCAAAAAAATCAACACAGGAATTATCGAGGATGGGAATGGGTCCATTAAGCCTGTACCTGCACAGGCGCCGGAGCAGCAGCCGTAGCAGTCTCAGTAGCCTTCTCATCGTCACCAGCAGGCGTGCTAGCACCAGTAGCACCGTTGGCAGCAACCGGAATATCCCACCTCCTCTCAACCCCATCCTTCTCCTCCCCCTTTTTCTCTCTCCCAAGAACCTGTATCTTGTCTCCATCAAACAACATCGGCCCCTTCAAAAACTCCTTCTTGTCGCCCTCACCAGACTCAACACCCCCGATAAGCTCCTTTGTATCGTTATCCAGATTCGGCATGTCGCCCCATGTCCAGTCGAGGTCGCCGCCGTATTGCTTGGGGATGCTGGAAGGGTCCATGAAGGAGGTTAGGGTTGGTTTTACCTCTGAGGCGGAGAGGATGAAGATCTTTGATGTTGTGCCCGGGTCGAACCAGCGTTTGATCCAGCCCCAGACTGTGGGGAAGAAGCTAGGTGCTCCGATGATCTACCGCTTGTTAGCTGATGCGTTTTACATCGAAGATCGGGGGACGTACAAAAATCCGATCCAAAGTCTCGGGATAATGCGCCGTAGCCAACACACTCGCATCCTGCATATGCCCCTTTAGATTCCAAAACTGTTTCAGTCCCACGCCACTAACATCAACGATGTTCGTACTCGTGACAATCGGCGTCTCGGGATTCGGCCGTGGCAGCTTCGAGCACACCGGCATCACGAATCTTAGCAGGTTCTCATACAGCGCGAAAAGGCGTAACAACCGTTCCGGCACGGTCGATGATTTCTGGGCTTCCGCGGGAAGATTTGAGGTACTCATGGTCTCGTTGTAGGCGGCCATGTTCTTGGTGTTGAGATGTTTGATTTCAAAGACGTAGACGGGGATGCCGCGGCGGTCGCGGCGGCCTGTCCATTGGGGGTACTACTCTCTATTAGCATGTGTTCAGGTTGCGCTCGTGCGTGGAAGGGAAAGAGGGCGTACCATCCGGCGAGCAGATTCATAGGAATCAACATCAATGTTCTCATAGAGCTTCTCAATCGCATTATCCCGGCGCCAGTCTTCGGTGTCTTTGAACTGGCCCCAGGCAGCATTCACGTCGAACTTGCGAGCGCGGAGGAAGCGCCTTCACTCATTAGCCCAGTTGTCTTTTCCAATACCCTAATACTTTATCCAACCCATCCCCCATAGCCAGTAGTGGTAGGAAGAAACAACGTACAACATCGTCGCATCATCATGACTAGCTTTCCCTCCATTTTCCTCACCGGCAGCCTTATAATACCCCTTCTCCCCACACAGCTTCTTAAACTCTTCCAACTTCCCCTGTTGCTCATCCGTCAAATGGTGCAAATGTCCAGCGAGCCATTCCGTCCCGGCGGCGGCGGACGCAGATGCGACGGGATCATTTTGCGGCTGCTCGTGGTTGTCGGAGGCGGTGTCGGAGGTACTGGGTTTGGAGGAGCCGAAGAGGGGCATTTTCTTCTTTCTTTTGTACTTGGACCTAGATTAGATAGTAATGGGGGTGAAGGGTGTGAGGTATTGAATTGAGAAATTAGATGTAGCTCAGCTCGAGTCAGCGTCAGCTCCGGCCGGAACTCCGGGGCGGATGTCGGGTGTTGGGGTTCCGGGTATGTTTGTTCCTGAATTTTCTTTATTCGGTTGATTTTAGACACACCGGATTCGATAGTCTAGAAGAGCATAAATAGTCTTGAAAATAGAACCCCTTCTACAGAGTACAGCGTTTGATGTGAGATGTGACACTCGTTATGCACATAACCCGCTTATGTCAGCGCTACGCAGCTCTGTACGAGTACGAGTACGAGTACGAGAAAAAAGAGGATAGAATACTTTTTGGTGTAAATATGCAGGATATCTCATCACCAATACAGCAAAAATGAAGATGTACAATTTACATGCCAATCCCGGTGTGCAGTGGTTTAATCCTCCGTCAAGTCACCATACTCCCACATTCCCCGTCTCTCCTCCTTGGCTTCACTCTCCAACTCCCGCAAGCTAGCCAATGTATCACCAGCACTGCGCTCCCACGTTTTCAGCTTCTTCGGCACCATAGCCAGACCCTCGCGTACGACCTCGGCGTTGAGACTCTCGTCCAGACTCTTAGACACCGAGGGATCCAGAAGTGTCACGTGCATGGTTCCCTCGGAGGAGATGTAGTCGACGTTGGCGACTAGTTGGCGGTCAAAGGCCTGGTCGCCGATGAAACCAACAGCGTCTTCGAGGTAGTCCGATGCAACCGGGAACTGGAGGAAGGAGAGGACGGCATCCACAGCCTGAGGACGCAACTTCTGGGCGGAAAACTGCGGGCTGAGGGCGCGCAGGCGCGACCAGGGCAGGGTCTCCGAGTTACCAAAGTCGATGTAGACAACCTCGGCCTGCTGCTTCTCGCGGTCGTTACGGCGGACCTTGGCGCGGTACCACTCGTTGTCTTCGCTGAACCTGGCCGCCACGAAGTCACCGGCCTTGGGGGGACCAGGCAGAGGGGTGTCGTTGGCTTTGTTGATGTGGAACGAGCGGAATGCGCTCATCAGTTCGGTCAGGGCGGAGGTGCCAGAACCGATCTGCTGCAGCTTCAGCTTGCAGGTGGCGGGGTCGATGTAAGTCACCATCACATCGCGGTAGTCCTTGCGACGCTGCGAAACCTCTTCGGCACCGTTCTGGCCATTGGTAGCGGCGGCGGCGGCAGCTTCCTCCTCTTCCGCCTCAGCAGCCTCCTTGGCAGGATCCCAGTCGTGCCAGAGTCCCCGGCGGGCTTCCTTGGCCTTCTGCTCAGCAGCAAAGTACTCGGTTGCGTTACCAGACTGTTCAGCGGAGTAGGCGTGCACGGTAGCAAGGCCCTCCTCCAACAGAACCTTGGTGAAGTTCTCCTTGTTCACGTACAAAGTACCAATGAAACCACCAACCTTGTCAATCGTCTCGACGTCAATCTCCACATCCCTCTGCATGCACCTCCGGTTCGCCAACTCGTGTGCTTCCTGGCCGAATGGCTCGCCAGCCTCACCAGGCCCACGGGCAGAACGGGGCGCGCGGATGCCAGACAGAACAAAAGTCAACTTGGCGTTTTCCCGGGGAACGAGGACAGTGAAACGAGATCCAGACTTGACAAAGTCAACAACGGCGGGGACACGCTTCTGGCGCTGGAGAATGGACACCTCCATCTTGGCCTTTTGCACGCTCTCTGAGTAGTCCTGGTACTGCTTGGTCCGGGGCGGCTTGGGCGACCACATACCCTTGCCGTCCTTCTGAGCGTCCGCCTCAGCAACCAACAGAGAGTCGTAGTCGGGCGAGCGGTCGTCATCATCAGCACGGTGACGGATAACAGAAGCGTAACCAGCTTCAACGAGAGACAGAGCCACGTTGGCATTGCCCTGAACAACGGTAGCAACATCGCGCTCCTCGTAACCCTCGTTAGCAGGCTTCTTGCCGTTGACCGTCACCTTGACATGCTTGCCGATGAGCTTCTTACGCAGGAACTCCTTAGCGTCCGCACTAAAAAGGGCCTGACTGGGGTCCGACGGCTTAGGCTGGCGAATACTGCTAAGACTAATCTTCTTCTCTTGACCAGCCTTGCTGCGCACAAAGATAGTATCCGCATTCAGCACACGACTAACAATGTAGTCCTCCGCAGCCCCGCCCGCAGGGCCTTTGGCGACCAGATTGGTAAACAACCCCTTCCGGCTATCCTTGGCCGCTTTCTCTGCGTGCCGGAAGGCAGCCATATGAGCACCCAACAGGGTCGAGTGGTGATCATGGCAGCGTGCAAGACCAGCCTCAAGCAGGAACTTGGCAACGTTGCCATTGGGATGCAGAACGGTAGCGATGAGCTGGCCCTGCGGCGTAACACCAAGCAACGATACTTGGACCTTGCGCTGCAGCAGCCGCGATTCGACAAATGCATGCGCCTCGTCGCCGTACGGCTCAGCAGGCTGCTCCCTGCCATCGGCCGTGACACGCTTAGCAGCAGGCGCGCGGATACCTGCCAACGCAACAATGGTCTGCAAATGATCCTGCGGTGCAAGCAGCAAACGCAGAACCAGACGATCCCCATTCAATACCCGCTCGACAATACCCTGCAAATCCTTCTGCTTGTATTCCTCGACTAGCGCCTTGGCATCGGCCAATTCGTAGCTCGTCTCGACCTGTCCCTGTGCCAATCCAGCCCAGACACCCTTCTCAGCGTCACGGGCGTGATCCTCCAGCGCGCGCAGACGTTCAATCAGAGCGGTAGTGTCTTCAGATTCGTCGGCGCGCTTGCCAGCCTCTTCACGAACGCGGGACCATCCCTCCTGGACACTGATGTCGGGGAGGGAAGCGTCGAAGCTGGGGAGCTTGATGATACCGTATTCGCGTCTTGCGCCGGTGGGGATGGTGTAGAGGGGGGTGAATTCGACTACTTTGCCGACGAGGAGTTCGCGGAGGAATTCGCGGGAGTGGAAGCCGTATGCCTGCGATTATTTAGCATTTGATAGCTCAACAGTGACTTGGAAGCACAGTGTCTTGAAAGGCCACCTTTCACCGGCCACGACCAAACCAAAACCACCACTCAATTCAATCCAGGACAATGGGGAATGCTCACCTCATCACCCTCCCTCCGCAGTCTAGGAGCAGACACATAGGCTAAACTGAGGACACGTTCCTGCCCGGGGTTGGCGATATGGGACAGGACCACGGTGTCGCCGGAGAGAACGGCCTTGACACGGGCCTCGAGGGGCATTTTGAATTTAAGGGAGTAAAAGAGAAATAAGTAAAACAAAAGAACCAACGATAATAGTACACAAGGGAAAGAAAAAGTGAAGCGTGCAAGACGATGAAGGCAGGTTCAATAATAATGTTTGGGGAGAAGACAGCTGTTGTATGTGGGGACAATCTGGATACAATCTGGCCAGACAGGGGTCTATGCTGCATTCCCTTATTCACTTATGCACACTTATGCACACTTATGCACTACCTCTACATTCACTATTTATGCACGTATACCATATCACAGAAAATTCACCATTTTGCTATCATGCTATCATACTACTATGCCCATCCACTAGATAAGCTGTTTATGCGGAAATACCGATAACACCGCAGGCAGGACGAGCACCGGCGTTACCAGTCTTCTTGGACTCCTCGTTACCACCACGGCCGAGGTCGTCAGTACCAGCGTGGACAACGAGGGTACGGCCAAGAACGCTCTCAGCACCGAACAGCTTCACGAACTTGTCCTGTTTGGAGCCAACGGCGTTACCCTCAGCGTTGGTCTGGAAGTTGCCCAGGTCACCGACGTGACGTTCGGCGTCCTCGGGAGCACCGTGGGGCTTGCCGTGGGGGTTGACTATCGCCTGTTAGCTTCTTCAACCTGGTAAAAATGATGCAGGAAGGGAGAGGTACAGTGAGGACCGGCAGAGGTGCAGCCGTTGGTGTTGTCACCGAACTGGTGGACGTGGAACGCACGCTGAGCGTTGGCGTCGTGGCCGGAGATGTTCCAGGAGACGGTGGTGGGGGCGTTCTCGGAGGTCTGCTCGAAGGTGACGGTACCGTTGACCTTGGAGTCACCACGGAGGACAGCGACTGGTGGTGTTAGTTAGCAAGGTCTCTGTAGAATGATTCTGGAATGCTGGTGCAAGGGCTGTGATAGGTAGAGAACGACCTCAGAAACCACAAGGTGCTCAAATCTGCTCACTCAAGGTCCCCCGGTCGATCATGAACCAAACGACAGAAATAGAACAGAAACTTACCAGCCTTGACCATTTTGACGGTTGTTTAATTGGAATTAGAGATTTGTGTATTAAAAAAAAAAATATGTAGACAAGATGAGATGGTGTTGGATGAGTTTTAAGAGAGGGAGAGAGAGAAGAGAGGAAAACAGAGGCGATGAGGGAGAAAAAGACTAGGCCGGGTGGATAATGTAATGCTCCCCTCCTCCCCTCACTACTCACGCTCCCACTACTACTAGTAATACTACTACTACTACTATTACTACTTCTCTCTTCTCTTCGCTGCTTTTCTTCATCGGCGGGGTTCGGATCATGACGTCCCGCTGCGTCACAGTACCAGTACATACAATACAATACAGTATTCTCTACACACGATTCGACATTGAATGTATATAATCCAGAGAATTCTTTCAATTGACCAGATTGCTTCATTTTCCAATGTAATCATTACTATGATTGCTATGGGAGGTACGGAAGTACACAATAACACCACCGACCTCGCAGCCCCACTGCCAAGCACGCAATGGCGCCGTCATTCCCGGTCGGAATTAGAACCCTTTCTTACGCTCTACTACTACAACGCAGAATACAGTAGAATAGTAGAACAAATAGTAGCATTCATAAATCGTATCTACTAACCGCCATTTTTACAGGATATCATAATACAAATTAAGCCTGAACCTTCTGCTTAAGCAGATCCTTCAGAGTGACAGCATCAGCAGCAAACTTGCTGATACCCTCGCGCAGCTTCTCAGTAGCCATAGCATCCTCGTTGAAGTCGAACCGGAACAAGGCCTCGTCCTTGAGGTACGACTGCTTGGGGATGTCGAGCTTGACAGCGCTCTCGCTCTCGAGCTTCTTGGGGACCGTGGCGGTCGAATTGTACAGGTCCTCGAGCAGGTTGGGCGAGATGGTGAGGTAGTCGCAACCAGCGAGCTCGGTGATCTCGCCGACGTTACGGAAGGAAGCACCCATGACAATGGTCTTGTAGCCGTGCTTCTTGTAGTAGTTGAAAATGCTCTGCACGGACTTGACACCAGGGTCCTCCTCGGCACTGTACTCCTTCTTGTGCGCAGCCTTGAACCAGTCAAGGATACGGCCAACGAAGGGCGAGATGAGGAAAGCACCGGCCTCGGCGGCGGCGATGGCCTGGACGAGCGAGAACATGAGGGTCAGGTTGCAGTTGATGCCGTGCTGGGTCTGCAGGATGTGCGCGGCCTGGATACCCTCCCATGTAGAGGCGATCTTGATGAGGATGCGGTCGCGCGAGATGCCCTGCTCCTCGTAGAGCTTGATGATGTGCAGGGCCTTGTTGACGGAAGCCTGGGTATCGAAGGAGAAGCGGGCGTCGACTTCGGTCGAGACCTTGCCGGGGATGATCTCCAGGATCTTCTTGCCGAACTCAACAAGGAGACGGTCGAGGGTGGCGTCGACCTGCTCGTCGACGGTGCTGCCCTCCTTCTTGCCGGCGGCGACGGCGGCGTCGATCAGGCTGGCGTACTCGGGCTTCTTGGAGGCAGCCAGGATCAGAGAGGGGTTGGTAGTGGCATCCTGAGGCTTGTACTTGCCGATGGCTGCGTTCATTAGCATTCATTCTTCACTTTCCAAGGAGGTATGTTTGGAAGACATACTGGCAAAGTCACCAGAGTCACAGACGACAACAGTGCCGCTGGCCTTGAGCTGATCGAGAGAGGAAGACATGATGAATTATGTTGGTATAAAGCAGACAATACTTTTATGGAAGAGAGTTGAAAAGGAAGATGAAAGTGAGAAATGAGGAGAGAAAATATAAGAGAAATCGTGGCGATAGGAGGGGTTACCGTGGAATGGTGGGGCATATGACGCTTCGTACACAACAACTACGGATGCCGCATACATATCGGAGCACTGTCTGCAGGCACATTCTACTCCGTACTGCTACCGGATACCTGTCTTCCATTCGCCTTATTCCATTCCCGTCTCTCCCTCTCCTCGCCTCTTGCTGACAATATCCGACGGCATTTGACTCTCATCCAGCTTCCCTCTGATTCCGATCCCGGGGCGCACTGCTCCGGTGTACTTTCTCCGGAATCCTGTCTCTCCGTGTGACAGTAGTCAGTGGAGTCGGACTAACAAATCCCCTTCACCGGCTCCCTTTACATACTCCTTTAGGCACATGGAGCCGCCGCTTTCTCTTTCCGGTATCAACTGACTTATATCAAACCAAATCAAGGTACATATTGTTCAAATACACGAGTCTAATAACAGAGCATATACTTTTACGTCCCGTTTATTGTATCTCTACCGGCGCTGAACACAACTCCATTCATACTGCGAACAATTAGTCTCGAGTCTCAACTATGCCGTATATTTGGATTGCGAACTCACCACTCGCCCGATCTCATCGCCCGTATACACCACCTGCGGCAGCGCCAGAATGCAACTGATCCCTGCCGTAATATTCTCCCCAGTATCCCTGTTCGGATCCGTATGATGCAACTGCCGGATCAGCTCCAATTCAAACCGACCCTCGTGGATTGTTTTGCTCCAGATCTGCTATCATTAGTATGGCTGCCAATATTTTAGCAAAGAAAGACTTACGTTGACTACTCCCCGTCGATGACCAGTAAACAAGAGCTCTCGCTCCAGCCATTCATCACTAACGCCCTCGTAGAACACGCACGATAGGATATGATCATCGGCCGATTCGTAGATATCCTGGAGAAGCAGTAACGCACCATTTAGTGTGTACAAACCGATGCAGTTTCCACGGCACACAGCTATATCCCCAGTCACGTCGTTGATGCGAGCGCACTAACAAGTCAGCTAGAATACGCCT
Source organism: Aspergillus sp. S3505 (assembly GCA_023627475.1). Classification (NCBI taxonomy): domain Eukaryota; kingdom Fungi; phylum Ascomycota; class Eurotiomycetes; order Eurotiales; family Aspergillaceae; genus Aspergillus; species Aspergillus sp. S3505. The sequence goes on along the minus strand of JAMAHJ010000060.1, from coordinate 54,668 downwards.
TTAGCAGGAAAGCAATTTACAACTCACATCAACCGGTCCATTGGTCGGAAGCTCCCTCACGAAGCATTGTTGGTTCAAGTCCCAGAGCATGACCTGTCCATCACTGGACGCTGTCAGAAGAGTGCTGAACGAACGCGAGACCGCAAGAACTGTAATAGGCGAGCGATGACCAAATAAAGTTCCTGCCGGTTGCAGATCGACGGATTTGCTGCCTGACGTGTACGTCCAGATAGAAACAGTGCAGTCTCTACCGGCCGTCACTAGTGTTCGCGAATCTGCAAAGATCGCACATGAAAGCTGGCCAACATGCAGGTGTTCAAAGTGGCCCAGGAGCTGTGTACGTTAGCATTTCTGATGGCATGCACGAAAGACGTCAACCTACCTTTCGACTTTCCGCTGAGTAGAACCGGACACTACCATCAAAGAACCCCCATTCCATATACTTGTCGTAGGTCGGAGGAATATTCAATCGGAGCGGTGCAGCACACAGGAGACGATCCTGCTTCATGGACAATGACGCCACCCGCTCCTCGATATCAAGAAGCGAAACAGGAAGCTGCGTCAATGACTCTGCAAGCCGATCCAACCGTGGCGCCTTATACTTCAAGTCTTCCCGTTGCGGGTGCGGCCGGCTAAATATCTGGTGCGGTGTTTGTCCAAAGTTGTGAATGATCCCAATCGTAGCCAGCCGCTCTACTGGATCGTCAATGTTGTCGATATCCTTAGCGCCCTGGTAAGACAGATGATGGAAGACATTAACTGCTTCGATAGCGGCTTCGCCTTTCTGCTTGCACCCAAATACCAGATCGATCCAGTGATGTAAGTTCTGTGTGACGTAGGGGCTCTCAAGGGCTTCACGTTGCTTGGCAATGAAAATCTTAGGGTCGCCTTTGGCCCATGGGGGTAATTCTACAGAGTCAATCGCTGTCGTCATGTTCTGGAGGACTCCAAACTCGTAGTTGTTCGCGTTGACCAGGAACTCTGGGAGATAGAAGAACTCCGGAATTAATTCGCGCACATCCGACATGTTTCCTTTTGACGCGGATTCCCAAGCCTTTGCAACCGAATAGAACAGGCGATCCGCATGGTCGAACGTGCCACCCTGCAGCAGAAGATATGACTTGACGAAAGGTTGGAGGCGAATAAGGTACGAGCTAACAATCATAGCAGAAGAGTAATGCGTCCCGTAATGGAACGGAGGCGAATCATCTCCGCCCATTTCCGCGAAGGCATTGTATCGTTCTCTGAACTCAGCCTCTCTTTCCAATGTCTGGCAGCCCATCGGTTTCGACAGATCACGGAAGCTCTTGGGATTTGTCAGGTCCAATTCTTCGCTGGTATAATCAGCAAGTACCCATGGGAAAACAGGATACTGCGTCAGGTCATTAAAAGTCCTCCCAGCGAGAGTGTTGACCAACATAAGGTAGTGGAAATTCGATATCTCCCCTCTGACCCATTTCCGGGTCGCTGGGTTCTCCGGCGAATGGCCAAAGACACTTGCAAATTTGGACCCAAGAGTCTGCGGAGCATCCTCTTGGCTTCGAAGGGTCTCAAACCTCCGTATATCCTCTGGTCGCGAGTGCCCAACGCTTCCAGTGACCTGAGGCGCTTTGGAACCAAGCTGGCTCGACAGGTCATCCCGGGCCTTCGATGAGACAAGCGTCAAAAGAAAACTGCTACCGTCCGTAAAGAAGATTTCAAGCGCTACATCACGGAATAAGAAGCGTCTCTTAGACACACTGACTAAATCGGACCATTTCCAACTCCTCGTTTCGTGTTCCTGGGGCTTGCGTTCATCATCTTCCCGTCCAGCAATCATTCGAACGTACGGATCCCGCTCTTCCGGCGGCGCTTGCCAAACATTAACAATCTCGCCATCGGACCGCTGGAAGAAGTTGTCAAGCAGATAAATTTGGTCCTTGCCCAGGATAAGGAGGCCCTCGCAAGCTTCCAACCCAATGATCCGAGACATGTTGCAGACATTTTGAACCTGATCGCCACGATGCAAAGTCCGCATGACCTTTCGGTTCTTATCCTCGTAGTCTGCCATGACCGCTTTTGGGTCGTCGATCATTTCAAAGCTTTCTTCCAGCACACCTTTGTCAGCTTCCACAGCTTGAGAATTGCCCTCCACTGGCGTCAAAGGTAGTGCATTCCCACCAGAGGCGGGCGGGACTTGCGTGTCGATCTTGATCGCCGGTGGTTCTGAAACCTTTCTCTTTTTCGGCTGATAATCCTGTCGCTCATTGGACGTGTCTGGGACTACGCGTAGCCGCATCCGACTCCGTCCTTCCGTCTGGTCAAGGCGCCATTTTGTCTCTTTGTGTTCCGCGAGGACTCCTCCAAAACGATGAAGGTCCATTAACAGACGAGCAAAGGTTGACCATATAAACATCAAATCATCCTGTTGGTCTTGTAGGGACCTTTGGTACTTCAAGAATTCCGAGGCCGAGATGTTGGATATCCAGTGTGGGTGCGTGGCTTCATGTTTGCGAATCGCCTCTTCGCTGACGTTCTCACTTTGGACCCATTGCTTTAATTTATCTTGGCGTTTTGAGACGCGGACGCGTGCTGAGGTCGCTGTACTTGCATCCTCTTCCTGGACGAAATGGTCCCATGACCTACCCAGCGCTTCTAAAAACAGGGAATTGAGGTCATCCCCTCGGTCGACGATCCACTGCAGGAAAGCAGCATCTTCCATGCCGACAAGGGCGTCAAAGTCATCCAGGAGACGTTTTTGGAGAGGCGCTGTCGCATGGCTCAGAATTGCAGACATATCATCCGGCTTTTGCACCAAAATGATCCGCCACAGGCCCACAGCAGCCCGGCGGACATCTTCGTTCTTGCTGACTAGCTTGGTATAGAGCTGATAGCATAACAGCTGCAGGTATTCCGAATGAGACTCTTCAGTAGAGAGAATCACCGCTTGCCAGTAGTTGAGACGCTTCAGAAAGACCAGTGTCTCCTGATCATCCGCCTCCGAGAGTTTGAGTAGTACGGCCCGGAAGAGAGTCGACCGCATCATCGCAGTGGCTTGATTACAAAGGCGAACGCTCTTTAGCATGGAGATGTCGGGACGTTGCAGATATTCCAGGATTGTTCCCAGAAGCTCAAGAGTAGCGGTTGTACCGTCAATAAACCATCCTTCATATATGGCTTCCGCGACATGAGCAGCCAAACGTCCCAGGTTGGTGAGTGTTCTTGGCTCCAAAAATAACTGAGCCTCTGTCGATACAGCATCTTGCAAGGCCGAAAAGAGATGTTTCATTAACCAAGAATTAAAACATGCCTGATGTTCCAGGAATCCGGGTGGCGTCTTAAGATAAAGACCTAGACCAGAAAAGTCTTTTCGCTCGAGCAACTGGTCGGTGAATACGGCGAGAACGAGGCCGAGGATGCTAATTACAACAGGATTATCTGTGGCGACTTCGTTTTCCTTAGCATGGGAAGGCGTGAAGGCACGGTGTAAACGTGCGTGAGAAGGTGCGAGGTGCCCTTGATCGGATGAGACGAGGATGAAGGACGATCCGCGGCGCAGAGGTTTTTGACCACGGCTATTTCGACGAGTCCCTCCTTGCTCCACTGTTCTTGTTCGTAACTCTGCTGCGCCAGCCGACTTGGGGCGGATGGCCAAGCTAAGATCATCTAGCCTGAGCCCACCATCATGAGAGTTCAGCTCGACATCTGCGTTGACAATATCTGACCCAACAACAACTGGAAATAATACACGGAGTAGTCCTTGCACGTAATCGGACTGCACTGCAAATTCACGGAAATCTTCCGACCTGGCGTGAACCACGGCCAGAAGTTCAATAGCAGCAGCTAGAAGCGAAACTTCTTCGATGGTTTGATCGACAGGTCTCGATGAAGACATATCTGGCTTCGTCATTTGTGCCAACCGTTCCTTCAGTGAGCCATTGCGCTGCTCCAAGTTGTGTTCGGCCAATACAACCTTTCTCAGGCCGCTTCTCATCATCTCGGTGACCACAGGCAACATTTCTGGAAAGACAACTTTCGTTCCATCGCCTGCAGAGAGTGCCTCTACCAGATTGAAGCCATCAAAGGGCCGATCAACATTCACCAATCCAACATCAACCCCAAACAATACAGCAAAGCATATAGTCCACAAAGCGGGTACATTCCACCATCTTTTCAGGCGATGTTGCAGCACGACGTATCCACCGCTCCTTTCGGAGAACTTTTTGCTGTAATTGCTACCGTGGAAGACAACTAAACGTGCTAGGATTCTCATTGCAGGAATGACGATTTCAGGATCGTCTTCACATATGAGATACAGAAGCCACTATATGAAACCGTATTAAAAACAATGATCCTACTGCAGGGGGGTGAAGTATATATGAAACCAACCTTATTTGTCACGGCCCGAGCAAACTTCGTCAACGATAAGAGATCGTGCACATTGCAAAGAACAGAACAGTACATTCGCAGCATCTCGACCGCCATGGCAGAGCTCGATACATATACCCGCTTTCCAGAGGAAGATGTTGACAGCTGTGGCGATGAGTTTAACCGAATGCTCTTCTTTTTCTGCAACTTAGTCGGTGCCTTCGGTTTGTGCAAAGTGTAAGTGATGAAAAGGGCCAGGGAACGGAGTAAGTCTGCAGACAGGCAACTCTCCATAAGCGATTTGAAGGCCTTTGTGAAGAGACGCAAGCCTTCTGGGGTGAACTCCTCTCCTTTCAGAGCTTCCAGCAGCTTCTTGGTGACTCCTGTCAAAAATTAGCATTAATATAAGAAAAAGAGGGTTATTCTGGCACATGGGGTAGAAGCTTACGCATCCGAGAGAGGCGCTTTGCATTAAAGCGACGATAAGGGCCTCCAGTGGCAAAGGTACAGAATTGGGAGTAATACAGTTCGAGAAGATCGAGTTCGCCGAATCTCCATATATCCAAATCAACCATGAGAATTCTGTATGCAAGTGGGTTGACAATGATAGAGCGATGTGGATGCTCAAAATCATAACCCACGAAGCCGAGGGTCAAGTGGAGGAGTCTGGAGGCCACCGCTGATCGCTCCTCGTAACTGGAGCATACGACAGATGTCTTTGGGGCTGCGGTGTAGTTACCCAATGGGCAGCCCAGTTTCTCGCGCAGCAAAGCCGCGAGTATTCCGTAGCCATTATCCCGCTCCATGGCTTCACTATTCCTCCAATTATCCTGAACAGACTCGTACAGCGCCTCTACCGCCATCAGAAGAGAGTTCGCTGTACTGGCCGCCTGGACAAGGCTCAGATGCACCGCTGCACAGCCGCCAAGGCGCCAGCTTGCATCATCTAAAGACTGTGGCACTGCAACGACAGGATCACCTATCAATATCCCCACGCCATGAGTTTGCGTCAGTGCACCATTGATCGCAGGCATCGCGCCATTGACAGCCACCGAATTGCCTCCAGCTTTGGTGAGTTGCTGTAAGTTTTTAGCAGCCGACCGGGACAAGCACCTGATAAGTTGCGATTCGTCGACATTGTTGCTATCATCGTCATTCAAAATGGCAACTGGGGAGACGTTGACCAAAATTGACCCTTCACGGACTAGCGCACTTGCTTTTCTTCGAATGGCTGTGACAATATCGGAAAGCTCTTCTTTGCCGGGGTGAAGATGTTCATTTCTAACATTCAGGGCTGCAGATGCTTTGTAGGTCTGAAAGGACCCCATGCAGTCTTGAAAGTTGCCATAATACCGAGGACCGAGATTATAGAAAACAGAAATCATGTCGTCGCTATATGCCTCGTCCAACAGTGTTGCACCTGCTAGAGACCATCGAGATGTCGACACACCCTTTCCCAATCTCATTGCCAGATCCTGCGGGGTTCCGAAGAATGCTTGCACCCGTGGTGTTTTATTAGGAACACTGGCCACGGGAACGTTAGGATATTCTATCTTCAGCTGTTCGACAAATTCACCGTCTATGAATAGCGAGGCTCGGGAGTATGATGGTGGTCTGGGCTTTTTATGGACAAGAGCAATATGGTACCATCGGTTAGGTTGAAAAGATATGGACTTAAATCGGACACTGGGGCGAGGGCCACTTATGGAAGTTTGCAATATCAAGTGACGGGTGTCCTTTTCAAGGTACATGAGCAGAAAACATGTTTGGCGCGCGTCGAATGCCCCGAATATAGTTGTATGAGTACTAGTATCAAACCGGTCAAACCGAGCCCATACTGATAGAGTGTAGCCCGCAGAGGTCGCTGGCGGGAATGTACGGCCTAGACTAGAGAACTCCACGGAGCAGTACCCATGCAATGACAAGTCGAAATGTATAGATGGGGCTTGTTTAGACCGTTTTAACACGTCGAGTAGGAACCGTAGGATGTCAGAGCTACCGTGCGCATTGCGGTAGAGGGCAACAGCATCATCCAAATTGCTCAGTCCTTGAGCGCAGAGTAGTCGAGCGAGTTCTTGGTATAACGATTTCTCGTCTTCGGGACAGTCATTGCTGAATAACAGTGGTAAGATGGAGGTTAGCATCCCAGTAGCATGTAGGGCCACAACATTCCTTTCTGACTGCGATGCGAGCTGGCAGAGACAGGCAGGAACTGCCAGTCTTTGGACCTTATGTTTTCCGTAGTTAAGCGAGGATTGCATCAGCCACACGCGAAGAAAGGGGCCCAGGAGCTCGGAGACTTCCACGGTCTCCGATGTTCCCATGCCTTTATCCACTGATTGTCGGATGTCGTCAGGAGATATGGAATTCCCATTCTGCTGAGACTTCGCGGCCAGGGCTGTGAACAGGCCAGCCACCGTTTCCTGGCAGAGTGCTGCTGCTAGAATCCCACCATAGTACTGCTGTGTCTCAACCTCAGCACTGCCCAGTTTAGTGGCTAGAGTTAACAAAGACTTCTCCAACACCGTCTTTCCCCCACCGGTAATCTTCTTTGTGAAGTATAGTTTGTTTCCGAAATGCTCCTTCAAGCCCTCCGCCAGGACCCCCAACACATCCTTGTGTAGAGTCAATAGACTCTTCTTCTCGTCTTTGGGCAGTTCCGCATCATATATCTCCGCGAGCTTTCCAATGAGGACCAACAACAATTGGAAACCATTCTGATGTCTGAAGAAATCCTTCGTTTCTTTGGGGTAGTCGTTATCGATAAAGGTATGACGCAGCCGGAGCAAGCTTTCGGTTGCCGTCAGGGCGAGTTGCGGAGATATCGGATCTTGCTCGCAGATATTCCTCAACTCCTCAATCACAGGAGCCAGTTCAAGATTGAGTCGTTCAATTGACGACGAAGGAGACGGCGAAGGGAGGAAGGTGGCCTGGTTCATTGCGCCGCCAAATGTAAACCCCGGCTACCTCTTCCGATGGCTGGATACCAACCATGAACCTGGACTGGGCGTGACAATGAAGGCGGTCTGCATTGGTATGCGGTGAGCCAACAACAATTAGCGAGCTTTGGCCGCCATGTCAGTTGGAATGAAGGTTGTTTTGGGTCTTGGAGCGAGGTACAACTGGTCAAAGGATCAACATCGACGAAGAGACATGGAAATTGCGCGCAGGTGACGAGTTCTGGCCGCACCGTTTTGTGAGGGGAAACTGGCGGAACATGGAGAACCCCGTTAGTAACGATTCTCTTGCAGGAATGGCGATTCGACAAACAATATCCCACGTGGACTCACAGTCGAGATAGTAATCTATTTTAAAAGCAAGAAATCTCTCCCAGGCTCAGAATGATGAAGTGTACCAGCTTCACTAAGTACTGCTGTCTACGCTCAGGCGGAGGGGAAAGCCTTGCCCAGAGAGAGCCGCCGCGCTATCAGGTGACTGCGGCGGTGCTGATTGGCCAAGGCGGGTATCGATAAGCGCTTATCTTACGTGCTGATAGTAATGGTATTGTCATAATGTGACATGGATGACAATACCGCCGGGTCGATCCCCTTCCTGATTGGGTGTAGTCAGTCGGGAGCTGAGGCAAAGCACGCGACCCGGATGGGTTGTTGAAGTGATACAATACCGTCATCGATAGTACGGTGTACGAAGTACACTTGGCAGTTCATCCTGGAAGTACCTTGTGCAGTGCTATGTATGCCAGGTACATGATGCCGATTTAGACCCCGTAGCTACGTGTACAAGCTACCAAGTAACTACAGATATCGTTAAGATAACCGATCGCTGGTTGTCCGCATCATCCAGTTGTCCGCCTAATGATGAAGCACCTGGCGGTATTGCGAATCATGTATCATTACTAAACATTACCATATTTACCCCAGGTCCTTTCGCTCCACTAGCCTATCGGGATCGACAGCCAGCGCCAATCAAGCCGGGTCAGGCGGTCACCTGCTGTAAGTTACCGTAATCCGGTTGCATCATGTCTTTCTCTCTCCTCATCTGCCATTCCGACCTTCTCCAACCTCCCTCTCTTACTTATTCCATCCCCTTTTATATCGCTCTCTTCCCTCTCTCTACTTCTTCCATCTCTCAACGGTCTCTACTTTATCATTCTTTTATCCTTTTCTCTTGAACTGAACTACCTTTTTTCTCCCCCTAGTTATCACCATGAAGGGCATCTTCAGCCTTTCGTTGCTCCCGTTGCTTACGGCTGCCTCCCCTGTCTTCGTTGACTCCATTCACAATGAAGCTGCCCCCGTTCTCTCATCCATGAACTCTCAGGAGGTCCCCGACTCATACATCGTCGTTTTCAAGAAGCACGTCAACCCCAACTCTGCTTCTGTTCACCACAGCTGGGTGCAGGACATCCACGCTTCCCAAAATGAGCGCACTGAGCTAAAGAAGCGATCGCTATTTGGCCTCGCTGAACCCGAATACCTTGGTCTGAAGCATACCTTCAGCGTTGGTGAATCGCTTTTGGGTTACGCTGGTCACTTTCATGAGGATGTGATCGAGCAAGTCCGCAGACACCCGGATGTGAGTAACTAGCTTTACTTCGTTGCCAGCTTGAGCTCCTAGCTGGCATGTCCCTGACCTTGGCATTTTGCTGACTCATTATGCTCTCTCTCTAGGTCGAGTTCATCGAGAAAGACTCCGAAGTCCACACCATGGGTGACTTCCACACGCTGGAAGAGAGTGAAGTCGAGAAGAGTGCTCCTTGGGGTCTGGCTCGTATCTCCCACCGGGACAGCCTCTCCTTTGGCACCTTCAACAAATACTTGTATGCTGGTGAGGGCGGCGAGGGTGTCGATGCCTATACCATTGACACTGGTATCAACGTTGACCACGTCGACTTCGAAGGTCGTGCTCATTGGGGCAAGACCATTCCCAACAACGATGAGGATGAGGATGGCAATGGACACGGAACCCACTGCTCTGGAACTATTGCTGGCAAGAAGTACGGCGTTGCTAAGAAGGCCAACGTCTTCGCTGTCAAGGTCCTCAGATCCTCTGGCTCTGGTACCATGTCCGACGTCATCAAGGGTGTTGAGTGGGCCGTTGAGGCTCACACTAAGAAGGTCAAGGCTGCCAAGGATGGCAAGGCCAAGGGCTTCAAGGGTAGCGTTGCCAACATGAGTCTTGGTGGTGGCAAGTCCCCGGTTTTGGAAATGGCTGTCGATGCTGGTGTTGATGCTGGTCTTCACTTCGCTGTTGCTGCTGGTAATGACAATGCTGACGCCTGCGGCTACTCTCCGGCCGCTTCCGAGAAGGCTGTGACTGTTGGCGCTTCGACTCTCGCTGACGAGCGCGCCTACTTCTCTAACTACGGCAAGTGCACTGACATCTTCGCCCCTGGTCTGAACATTCTGTCCACCTGGACCGGCAGCAAGCACGCCGTCAACACCATCTCGGGTACCTCGATGGCCTCGCCTCACATTGCTGGTCTGTTGGCCTACTTCGTCTCCCTTCAGCCTTCCAAGGACTCTGCGTTTGCTGTTGCCGATATCACCCCTGAGAAGCTCAAGAAGGACGTCATCAGCATTGCCACCAAGGGAGCCCTCGAGGACATCCCGTCCGACACTCCTAACGTAAGTCACCCTTCGAGAAAGAAAAAAAAGAACAAAACATGCTAACTTTATTTACAGCTCCTTGCCTGGAACGGTGGTGGTGAGACCAACTACAGTGACATCGTCTCCAAGGGTGGCTACGACGCTTCTTCCAAGCGTGTCTCTGCTGATGTCACCCTTGACAAGATGGTCAACAAGGCCGAGAAGCTCACCGAGGAGCTCGGTGCCATCTACAGCGAGATCAAGGGTGCTTTTGTTGCTTAAATCCGCTGCCTGGGGCAGCCAACCAGTAATGTATTTATGGAATGGTAGATTGAGGACAACTCGCAGGCGCAGGTTATGCTTTTTTTGTTTTTGTTTTTGTTGATTTACGAATTCTGGGCTCACGGGTGCATTGATTGTGCAACATGATAATTCTACTGATCATATTCTGTCTTTATCTTTAACGTAGTACACTTGTTCTATACTGAGAAACAGGTCTAGAAATATGTTTAGCTAATGCTAGAATCGCCGGCGGACAATTGTTTCACATAAATCATTGCGCCAGCTTCTAGGTCTTAGTACAACTGGTTCTCCTACGGTGTGCCGGATGCTCGCGTCATCGAATCAAAACTACAGGATTGTACAGCAGTGATCAATAATCCCCGTAATCTCAAGGTACATGATGCAGAGACGTGTCTCACAGGGGATGAGATAGAGAAACATATGATTGCTTAAAGAATCAGACATCCTTTATCTCACGAATATCACCCTCTTTTTCCAAAGCCCAACACTAGTCACTGGCCTTCTGAGTCCTTTCCAACCTCAGAATCGGCACATACTGATCGATAAACTTCTTCGTAAGCTGATTTTTCGACATCGGACAGTACATACTCCCAACGGCATGGTCCACATGTTTCACAATAGACGCGGGCACACCAACAGCAGGAGCATAATTTTACCAATGACATTCAGCCGGACGACACTTCTCATTAGCTTTGGCATGGATCTCATCCCTAAAACTGATAACCTCCGTATACATCACGACCGCATCCTCATATTAACCCGGTGTTACTTTATAAAGTAGCAAGCCTATTGCTGCGCCGTAATAGACACTAAACTTGGCCTCCAGTCCATCCCGTGATTTTGTCTTTCCCGTCAACTCCAAGACGAGTGGGTGCACTGTGAGCTGGACATCCATGATATCCTGACACCTCTTCCCACTGCCGTCAAGCATAGAATGCAACTGAACACACCCATCAATAACCGGATGAATCACAATCCCACACGGAAACGGCTTGAAGCTGTTCATCTCAATCTCCCAGGAGTCCTCCTTTCCCAGACTAGCCACTAGATCCTGGAGCTTGTTGTCGTTACTGGCAACATTCACTCACCCACGCTTCGCCTCGAGTGCTTCGAGGAAACTCGTATACCCATTTGAAGCAAGGATGGCGGCCATAAGATCATTCTGCGCTGCGCGGCCTGGGTGGAAGAATTGGCGTGAGAGCCGAACATCTCTCTAAGGCCTGTTACCTGTCTCGCTGCGATACCAATCGCATGGCCATTTGGCCTGGAGAGAGACCCAGGAGTTTAGAAACGGCTACAGTAGTGCCGATGGTGCCGGTGATGCTTTTTATGTGCCTTCAAATATAACTAGCATGAGTTTTCCATTCATAAGAGGAGCATAGAGTACAACCATCCAAGACCATAGTGACTCGGCCACACAGCCAGTCCACATTTACACTCAACTTCAATGCCCGCAACTAAAGCAGTGATAAACTCCTCCCCGACACTGGCCTCTGCAGCGTCTCCGCGATACTCAATCAAAAGCGCCGCTGCGACGGGGCCTGTCGGGTGGACTATCGTCTCTAAATGCGTATCATCATAATCATGCACATACGATGCGATTCCATTTAGTAAAGTAGCATGCTGTACATCTGTTTTTTAGTATTGCTGAGAATCCAGGAGCGTCGATGTCGGTGCTCCGATGAACGGGGTTAGTGCGTTGCGGGCGATGGTGGTTGCGGGGTGAGCGCTGCCGCCGACGGTACAGCCGGCCCAGTTGTAGAGAGATTGGATGGCACGTTAGATTATGGAAGGCTCTAATGAGGTATACGACAGGGACGAGACCAAATTCGCTATTATTTTTGTAGACATTGTGGTTGCTGAGTATGACTAGGGAGTACGGAGTATGGCCCTTGAGGGTAACTTAAGAGATATATATATAGGAGTTAAGGGTGGGGTATGGTATTTAGAGTAACGCGGCGAAGATGAAGATGAAGGGGAATAAGTTTAGCCTAGAGGTAAGAATGAAGCTACAAGAGAGTTTCCCACGTTGGCTGTCCATAATATCTTATGAGAACTCCCTCATAGAACTCCCTCATGGTGCATCAAATGTGCCTCGGTCTCCTACAATCCATGCTTTACACCAGCATTGCGGACTGTTTAATGTAAGACTCAGGTAGTATCCGGAGCAGGTATTTCTGTTCAAAAAGACGATGGGTAATAAACTATCTACCAGAGTCAATTAAGCATTAGGCTGCGTCTGCACCGCACCACAGTGCTGAGAAGAGGGACAAGGTCAGAAGCCCCACGGCGGGGACAGCGGTTGGACACGTTAAACCCGGCGGTGATTTATAAGGAAAAAATCCCGTATGATACAGAGATAAAAGGTGTCATTCCCCCACTTCTCTCTCTATTGTCAACTTACAAAGCAATATATCAACAGCAACACCAAACACAATGGCTCAGGTCTTAGTTGTCTACCCGTCCGGTCCATCCTTCGACCTCGACTATTACCTCAAGACCCACATGCCCCTCGTCTCCTCGTACGTTTCCTGGATAATTCTTCCCCCAACCCTCTCAAAAGTAAAGACAAAGAGCGGAACTAACACGAACAGCGTCTGGACGTCGTATGGTCTTTTGGGTTGGGATGTCCTGACGTTCCCCGCCGATGCGCCGTACCAGGTGCAGGCCACTTTGAGATGGAAGAGCTTGGACGATTTCAATGCCGCGGCTACCAGCGAGTCGGCAAAGGCTGTGTTTGAGGATATTACGAACTTCACTGCTGCGCAGCCGATTCTGCTGAAGGGGGATGTTGTTGCTAGCTCTTAATGGGGTTTTAGCATAGCCAGCACCTAAGAAATGTATTGGACCATGGGAGCTTATTCCTGCTTTTATTATATTTTTTTTTCAGATGAATAAACAAGCTCCAGAGGATCCCCTCCATCCGGATAAACACAATATCCATCGAATCAATCCTGCTTCAATCCCACCCTACCGGCTCTCCGCAGCCCCAGAAAGCCAACAACCGTACACAGAATCATAAACCCAAACATAGTCCAGAAACTAGCCCGATATCCCTCCATTAGTGCTTGCGTCTCCTCCTTCCTGTCAGATTGGTCCGTGATGATAGTCGAAACAACCTGCAGAACAGCCATTCCAAGCGCACCACCAAATTGCGCGGATGTATTAAACACTGCGCCTGCCAGAGCTTGCGTGTTGCTCGGAAAGACGTCCGTGATCACGATCAGGCCGATAGTGAAAAGAGCGTTGAAACTGACGGGCTGCAATAGCTGGGCGACAAAGGCGTTGCCCCAGTATGGCCATGAGGGTTGGATGACGGCCATGAGTAGAGGCGAACCGGCGCAGAGGATGGAGGTGATGGTCACGATCCAGAAAGCCGGGACTCGATGGACGACGAATCCGATCACAAGGTTTAGGAGTACACCTACTACGAGGCTGGGGAGGATGCGGATGGATGCTTGCAGAGCGGAGAGGTATTGAACCTCCTGGAAACTGAGATAAAATCAGTGGAATGAACGTTCTAGAGATGAGACGTCACTTACAACAAGGCAGCGAATAGCTCCATGGAGTTGATGACTGCATTTGACAGCGCGATTGTAGCACAAATGCTCGAGAAAGACGCGTTCATCCAAAGCGAATTCGGGATCAGCGCCGGCCTATTCCCCTTGACCTGGTAATGGGACCATGCAACGAAAGATGGAAGCGCAGCTACAGCAAGACACAAAATGACAATGGCCTCGGCAGTTTTGATCCGCGAGGGATCAGCACTCAAGATGCTGCTTCCTGGTTAATTTCAGAAAATACAGTGTCCGAGGTTATTACTCACGCCAGTAGATAGCAAATTAAAGCCATGAATGCAGAAGCCAACCCGGCGCCGACCCAGTCAACCTTGGTCCTGAAGTTGTGCACAACATCGGCATATTGATGACCGTCGCTCTTGGGCAGAGCCCACATGCCGATTAACGAGAAGAAGAGGGTTACTCCCCCTGCTATGTACCATCCCGCTCGCCAGCCGATGGTGTCAATTAAAATACCACCGACAACCAGCCCGAGCGAGAAGCCAAGCGGCTGACTGAGACCAATGCACGAGAAAGCCAAGTTACGGCCTCTCCCTTGGGGCAAAATCTGCGTGATAATGGAAACAGAAGATGCCAGATGCAACGCGAGACCAACGCCCTGCAGTGCCCTCATCACAACCAACTCTTCGCCAGTCCGAGATAGCCCTTGACCAAGCATTAACGCTCCGCTAGCCAAACATCCGACAAGCTCAACCCATCGTGGACCAACAGTGTCGGCAATTGACCCCGCCAACAGAAGCGTGGATGCGGTAGCAAGATTGCTCACTGACGATGGCCAAAAAGACAGAGAAGATGGTAGCTGGAGGTCTTCAGTGATAGTTGGTAGACCCACAATCACCAACCCGTTGATCAAGCAGGCTGTCAGGGTGACGGCACAGAGCTGTAGCATCACCACCACCTGCTGCAGGTAAAAGCGCTGGGATTTTGGTGGTTGGACCTCTTCTAGTATTTGCAACCTTCGCGAGTCGAACTTCGTAGTTGTCGTAGTTGTAGTAGTCGACATTGTTGCCGGAAAAATCAAGGAAACGTGATGTGAAACTCCAACCACTTTTGATTTTTCGAGCAGTTCAAGCTCTATACCGGTAGGTTATGTATCATACAAAGTCACCTCGGTGTCTTACTATATATATAACCTCGCTGTTTTCTCATGGACTGAAAATTCGAGCGTGTTAAAAAAAAGGGCGCAAACCCCGTAGGGCGCGCTTAGTCAACTCCCCACACCTTCTTATCTACCAACGTTGATCGCATTATGATTCAACAAGTTCTTTCTCGCTGTCCTTCTCTTACCTTGTACCAGAGAGCGAGAAGTATGGGGCTGACTCTGTCGAATTGGTAGATCTGCCGGTAGTATTGGCCGGCATATACATCTGTCCCCAGCATAGCTTGGGGTGGGAATGGCATGCTAGATATTGATAAATGATTGTGTTTTCAAAACCAAATGAAATATAAACTATGTCTCGATAAATATATAGGGAAACCATAACATGGGTTTCTGATTTGCATTGGCAATTCTAAGCCTCAACACCACAGCTATAGCTCAACATGTAGCTGGGGATGATACCACGGACAAGTGGACTGCAAAGCTCGTTAGCCGACACAGTCCAGAGATAACCATTGAAATTTTTACTTCTATCATCAGAAACTATCGGGGCTGACAAGAGGCGTTCTCCAAATAGTATTCAATTTACTGCCCCAGTTGACTCGTTGCAGACCTTCCAAGGGTCGTTACACGCAACCCGTCGTACATGTTTGGGGAAAGCACCAAATCAGAGTCAATGCTCGTGCTTTTCGAGAGTGATATCAGAGAGGGTTTCCATTGCCTACTGAGCATCTTGCGCTTGTGTCCCGCATGTCTCGCATCCAATGTAATGGAGTGTCTGATGGGTTGACTTATATGTCTTGAGAAATTGTTCTCTCGGGCTCATTACCCTTTTATTTCTTTTGGCTTCCCCTTAGTTTTTCAGGTACTGTGGACTCATCGAAGCTGGTGAGTGTGACAAAGATTTTAGGGTTGCACTGGTACAGCAGTGTAATCGACCACCTAACCATGTCATTATCATTCGGTTTGGGCAAAGCCTATTTCTCGAGCTCTATAAAATATACGGCACATTCCCAGCATGAATAGGTGATACGGAAACCCTGCGGCTGCAACAGCTACTACTGTGCTAGCTACAAATTCACCAGGGCGTATCCCACTTACCAATGGGTACCGTTCCTTCTCCTCTCGACGTAACTAATGCAATCAAAGAAATACACTGCCACAATCGGATATAGCGACGCATTGTCCTTGGTATGCCCACTAATCAGATGGGTTGGGCCAAATTAACCAGGCAGGACTCATATCTTCACTTATGCCGTACTATGTGAATGGGTTTATTACCGATTATCGGAGTATTTTGACGTCGAACCACCATTTGATCTCATGAATAATCATTATCTAAAATCTATACAGGCCTCTAGTCTGATGAAAGTCTATTATCCCTTAGGCTGGAAAGCCCCCTGCACAGAGGTCAAACAAAAATCCCGTCCCTCTGCTAACTGCGACATTCATACAATGAGCCCTGTATCAACCGCCTTCCGATTATCTTTCCACATCATAAAGCTCACCGTGATCATTAATTTCAATCCCATGGCCAACCACAGACCCGCAGGCATATAATCCAGCTTACACAATCCACCCGCCGTCATAGCACCAAGAAAAAGGGACAGGAACGACGCAAGACGGCGATTTCGCTTCGGGTTCGCCTTCCAAGGCCTCTGGCAGAGATCCTTGTCAACGAGCAAGTCGCAAAGCAAAGTGGTCAAGACGACGGTGGGTATCTCGTCGTAAGACAGCACGCGCGAAGCAACGATTTGGCCCGCGGCTTGGAAGGCGAGGAGAGCGATGGGGAGAACTTGCATCCACTGGATCGGGGCACGAGGGTCTTCGGGCTTCCTGTCCACGACATTGAGTTGAATGAGGAGAGCCGCAGCTAGGAGGGCGGCGGTTTGGACGCTGAAGGATAAGACGAGAGTGGAGCGGCGGAGGGGGTGGAGGGCGCGGGAGACTTGGATGAAGGTGACGTTTCCGACTAGGTAGGTGGCAAGGGCGATGAGGGACTTGGCCCAGAGATAGGCCGGGTAGGCAGGTTGGCCGGCAACGCCTAGGGCTATGAAGACAGAGTTTCCTATTGCCGGTTAGTAATCGTGGCATGATTGCCATGAGGATGTGAGACGGACCCGACTGCATGCTGGAAAAGCTCCCCCAGGCGTCGAACGATAGTCCGTCTACCAGACCACTAACAAAGCAACAGACGATGAGGAGTCCGTCGGTCCATTTGGTGTTAATCTCGGCCAGAAAGTACCGAGATATACTCCCGCGCAACGAGAACTCAGGCGAAATGACATCCTGGTTCCCTCCCGATACCAAAACGTTCGTGCTGGCACCACGCATAGACCAAAAGCTACCGTCTGTCGTCTCATCTTTGCTCTCAAAGCGTGACTTCGAACGGGTGTTGGTAACATCATCCTGGTATGTCAGATGGCGAGCATCCAGCTCAAGTCCCGAAAAAGCAGTCTGCATACTGGAGAAACGATTGGTATGTAATCAGGATAGGATAAGATACAGTCAAGTCTGGGTCCAGAGACCCAGACATCGGGGGTCTGCTGTATATATAATCTCCCAGCACCTCGTTATGGCGCAACAGAACACCGACAATTGCGGGGCATCGCTATGAATGCCCGTCAATGAGGATGACGCTCTTGGTTCTTGGACACCAGAGGTTTCGATTCTTGGTTCTTGTCTGCCTATCATCGCCGGAAGAGACCGCCGGCTGGCATCCGAACCAGACTTGGTCATCCTTGCATGAATCCTGACAATCGGCGTGCTGAAAGTGCAGAATGTTCAGCCGTAAAATTTGAGATCGAAGCTATGTTTCCTTTCTTCCATTTCCGTCTTCTTTCCCTGGGTATTTGTATTTGTCGTGTGTGACCGATGGTTCACTAAGATCCTCTGCATTGCTCAGCCTGGGATGAAGGCATCACCCCTTTCTTTGTTGGGATTTGGTCGGTAAGGTTATCCGCCCAGAAACGAAGACTCTCGGCATCATCACCAGGGCTGCAAAAATCGGTTTCTCGTACTTGGCCGGGAATGGGATCGTCCCGAGTTGACAGCACAGCCTGGATGCTGGCTTGGCGGTTCCGGGGAAGAAAGACGGAGAACCAGACCCGAGAAGAAGGAAATATGGGGAAAGAAGCTACTAATAGATTGCCTAACTCAAGAAGCATAAATTTTTGCTTGTTATTCATCTAGTTTAATCTATCTGCAAACCAGGAAAGGAAGAGTCTACAAGCATGTCTCCTATCAGTAAATACAAAATTATGCAACCGTACGTAAGCTTGTTGACACGGGCCAAACAAAGAGAAAGAAAGAGAAGAAGAAAAGAAAAGGAATCCTTTATCAGTGACAAAATTCATTCAATAATCAGATAAGGCGTTATTCGCCACCTTTGCCCAGACATACCGCACACGGAAACCATTATGATTGGGGACATCGTCAAGCTTATCTTCCCTATATATATGTGGCGCTGAGTCGCCCCAATTATGGTAGCTGAAGTAAAAATCGAGATCTGAACCCCGCGGGACTAATTTCCGCGAGTAAGGCATTGAGACCCTATGCAGGAAGTGAAATAGTCAAATGACTATGGTACAGAACTTCAATGTAATTATTGTGTATAACTTGCAGATTTATGCCTCACCGAAGCACTCCTTGTTAGCATAACGAACAGCCTCCTTCTCACCCTCGCTCATGTCCTCAGTAATTTCCCAGCCCTTGTTTCCAATACCCATCGCGCGTTGTCCCTCAGTGTTAACAGACGACCAGTCCAACGCACCCTGGAAGCCAGCTTCACCGGGTCCACCTGCACCAGGAAAATCCCACGGCGGGGAATAGGCCAGCGCTGCATTGCGCTGTTTCAGAAGGTAGTCCACGTTCATCTCGCACATGGGCGTGGCGGGGATGTAGAGAACGCTAGAATCCTTATCTCCGCGGTGTTCCTTGTCCACGGAATGCAACGAGTCGCAGTGCCATGCGACGTAATCACCCGGCTCAACGCGGGGAACTGACACCATTGTGGTCTCCAGATCGAGGTGTGGGTGCGTAACGGGGTTGTATTCTTGGCAAGTACCCGGAACGGCTCCGGGGAAGGTGTTGTCGATGTTAGGCTGCGAAGACTGGGCATCGAAAAAGGGACGCAGGATGGTGTAGGCTGTGCTATGACGGAGCATGGGACAGACATGTAACGAGCCCTCGTTGGGACCTGTTTCGGACATGGAGAGCCAGCCTTGGAAGAATCGTAACATGGAGCATGCACCAGCACCGTTGTACAAATCCATGTTGGCCTTGACGCGGTGCCTGGCGTCAAATGGGTCATATTCTTCCCACTTCCCATTGAGGATCTTGGTGTATACCCGCGAGTATTCAGGGTCTTCCCAGCGTTCAAGCGAGCCACCGTCAATATGCGGCCCGAGTGTGAACTTGCCATCGCCGGGACCTCTAATACGAAGGCGGTCCGCATAAGTCAAGGGATTCCTTGTGGAAATTCGGGTGTTTGGATCTGATGAATGCCACAGGCGCTGCAGGAAGCGTTGTGTGTTCAACATGTTGGTGTGAGATCGCGCCTCGGCTTGCGATGGGGTCCAGTATAGTTCATAGACCGCAGGGGAGTCTGGTGGGAAGGCCTTTACGCGCTCCTTATTTGCTGCGGCGTAATCTTTGATTCTATCCTGATAACCATAGGCTGTGTCCCGATCCATCACATTGCGAATCACCACGGTTCCCCGGTGGCGGATCTCCGCGAGCATCTCATCGGACACGTTGCCTGAGATGATGTCGGAATAGTTAACTGACGGAATGATCTGTTTAATGTTAGTGTGTCACATTGGGAAATTGAATTTGACAACATACATCGCTCCCTTTGGCCTTGATCTTCTGCACCTCTTCCTCGAGGCTGTGAAGTAATCTCTTCCAACTCTGCTTCAAAGCATCTTCGTTATTCGCGAACAGACTCGCTTTCAAATCTTTAAACCGTGGAGGCAACGGCTCAGGCTGGTAATCCGGTCTCAAACTGGGAAACACGGATGAGATGTCTCCCGCTGCCTTGGTCATTTGAGAAGATGCGCTGGTCGTGGAAGCCGCCCGGACGGCCGTCTTTGAGAGTAATCTCGACATCGTCATGATTGGTAAATATTGGTCGACAATAGTCTATCTGTGTTCACATTTTTGAACAAAAGGGTCCAGGGGCTTTATATGCTGTGTTCAGCTTAAGTGGCAGAGGAATTATGCGGAAACCTATGGCGGTATCTTTTTCTTGAAGTGGTAACCAGCCCGCCTACCTTATGCGGCTCGCTTACTACATTAGGTAGCTTGCCGCTTCTGCTTCCCCGCTTAAATTACGGTTCTTTGTGGGTCGTAGCGTGACTGGTGACTTCTTATTGGTTGATAAGTGCTTACCCCAGAGTCCTAATCGGGAAAAGCCCGCTTTTTCCACAGCCGACATGAGACCAATTTAGCCGGTGATTATTCGTATTTGCCTACTATGTACATCTCTTGAACAAAGAGCGTTTTATGTCAATTGTGTGTGATATCTGAAGCTCAATTGCCTGTTGTTCCTGTTGTACAACGATCTTGTAGAAACTGGGCCGTCACGTGGCGATGTTCGGGACGAGGTTCGGCAACAAGCATGTTCTATAAAGGGAGTCTGCATCGAAAAGTAACACCGTACCCTAGCAGTAGAGTAAGACGATCTAGGGCGAGGACAAGATAAAAATCCATATCAATTGAGTTTTGTGTGTGTCCCGATTCGATTTGCTTTTAGATATAACACTTCGCGAATGAGCTACAATGGCCACATACCGGGAAATCAACCCTGGTGAGAATCAGTTGCTCCACTACCCCCTTCAGGTGGCTTTCCATTTCGGTGGAGCGTTTTTAGTATCGTCTCTGATTGCCCAATGGGTCTCTCAATGCTGCGAGCCAAACTGTGCACGGATTTCAAGACCAGCTTCTACCACGTCGTGCGGATGAGCTGGCTGGACCAGGATGCAGGGATATCGCTATCCGAGCTAGGGGGAAGCAGCAGTAGTCTTTTTATAGACCATACCGGTGATTTTTCACGTTGATGTGTCCAGAACGCAGGGTGGCACTACGGAGTATTGGTCGGCATTCCTTCCGCGCTCGGCACACCTACTCTCGGAGTCTGCCCCGCGAGTCCCCTCATGCCCTTTGCGGTCATTGCAGCCACGCACTCGAGCCGGGGCTATGGGGCAGGAGTGAATGAACTCGGGGTATAAATACTCCAGGCTCGGTGCTTATTATGCCCCAATTCCTGCACCACCCTGTCCATTACAGTCATCTGTCTACAGCAGGGTAGCAGTCGTTAGTATGGCATTCTCGGTTAAAGGACGATCAGCCATTGTGACTGGTGCTGGCTCGGGTATGAGCTGATAAGAGCGATTGTTGCTTATACAATATTCTGACTTCTGTAGGAATCAACCTGAGTTTCGCCCGTCTCCTGCTGGAGAATGACTGCAATGTCCTCATTGCAGACTTGAGTCTCCGTCCCGAGGCTCAGGTCATTGTCGACAAGCACTCGGGCAAGAACAGTACTTCCCGGGCGGTCTTCCAACAGACAGATGTGACCGACTGGCAACAGCTTGAGCGGATGTTCGAAGTCGCAGAGCGGGAATTCGGAGAGATTGACCTGGTGTGCCCGGGAGCTGGAGTCTACGAACCGGTAGGATTCTCGGCTGCTTCCTACACCCATACTGAAGCATAGCTGATCCCGGAAAACAGCACTGGTCCAACTTCTGGCGCCCTCCTGGAACGCAGGCCAGTAAGGACTCCCCTGCTGGTGGCCGGTACGGCCTGATCGATATCAACCTCACACACCCAATCCGTGTCACCCAACTAGCCATTTCCCACTTTCTGCATAATCGCAACTCCAAGAAGCCCAGACACATTGTCCACATCTCCAGCATCGCCGGGCAAAATGCATCCTTCGCCGCTCCGGTCTACTCGGCGACCAAGCACGGTATCAGTGGTTTCGTGCGCTCAATGGCCAAACTCGACGATCTCTTCGGTATCCGCGTTACGGCCGTTGCACCGGGAGTCATCAAAACACCATTGTGGACGGACCATCCAGAGAAGTTGAAGATGATCGACACGGCCGACACCTGGGTCACCGCCGATGAAGTGGCCGAGGTGATGCTGGCACTGGTGCAACAGGAAAAAGTCGGCGAGGTTATTGGTGACAAGTCCGGTCAGGGACAACAGTTCGAGGTCAAGGGTGGAACTATCCTGGAAGTCTCCAAGACAGTGCGCGCTGTCAATCCGTACAACGATCCCGGTCCTGGAAAGCGCGCCGGAAACACCGCATCGGACACGAGGACGGTGGAGGAAGAGTCGATTGCATTGTTGAAGCAGCCGGGATGGGGAAAGTCGAAGCTGTGAACGTAAAGTATGATAATGAATTATGAGCAATAATTTTTCTGATTCGTTGTTTGTTTGTATACCTCGTAAGCCCGGAGTACTTGTCGAGAAAAGCGGCCAAGAAAAAAGGTGACATTTTCCGCCGGCGGTGACTTCAACTCCGCCTCACGCAATGCGAACCCTGCATCGCCAACTCCTCTCGTGTCATCGCTGATTTATTCCTCTACTCCTCGCTTTTTTGTGTTTTTGTTTCTTACTACCCTATACCCGGCACGCGCTATGGTGGTTGTGCCCATTGTCGTCCTCGGTTGATCAGATATTCCCCTCGAGTTGTGTCGACTATTCCTTATCACCGCCTCTTCATATCGGTCAATCTCACAACCGCCATTTATCGACAATGGTGGACGACGACGTCACAGCTGGATATGGCAATGGGGAGGGGTCTCGGGCTCCGTTATGGAAGTGCGTATATCTCTGTCTGTTCTGGCGTGTGATGGATAATTTTTTCTGACCGGAAATGTCTTGGTTAGACCGCGAAGGAAGAACGCTGGTTATCAGGGCCAGGCCAGTTGGGCTAGCAGCGTGATCAACTTGGTCAACACAAGTGAGTTGGATTGTCCGATCGGCCCAACCAAATCGATTGTTCTGACGGGGTGCTCTTTCTCTAGTTATCGGTGCCGGCGTTCTGGCGATGCCCCTCGCCATCTCCCACATGGGAATCGTCCTCGGTGTTCTCGTCGTCTTATGGTCGGGTATAACGGCTGGATTCGGTTTATATTTGCAGTCGCGCTGTGCACAGTACTTAGAGAGAGGTTCTGCGTCGTTCTTTGCTCTGTCACAAATCACCTATCCCAATGCTTCCGTTGTCTTTGACGCCGCTATCGCGATAAAGTGTTTTGGTGTCGGAGTGAGCTACTTGATTATTATCGGAGACCTGATGCCGGCTGTCTTTCAGGGTTTCATTGGTGGTGAGCCGAACTATGACTTTTTGGTGGACAGGCATTTCTGGGTAACGGCTTTCATGTCAGTCATAATTTGGATTACAAGATCAAAGAGGCAGGATGCTGACTATGGACAGGCTGATTATCATTCCTCTCTCCTACCTTCGACGTCTTGATTCCCTCAAATATACCAGTTTCGCGGCTTTGGCGTGCATTGGCTATTTGGTGGTATTGGTTCTTTACCATTTCATCAAGGGTGATACAATGGCCGATCGCGGTCCAATCCGTATCATCCAATGGGCAGGTGCTGTTCCTACGCTGAGCAGTCTTCCCGTCACTATCTTTGCGTTTACATGCCACCAAAACGTATGTTGTGTGCTACTGTTCCCCTCTCAAGCCGAGCAGGAAATAACTGTTACAGATGTTTTCGATTCTAAATGAGATCCGCGACAACAGCCACTTCAACACAACGAGCGTCATTTTTGCTAGTATTGGGGGTGCTGCTTCAACTTATATCCTAGTAGCCATTACTGGATACCTTTCGTTTGGAAACAGCGTGAGCGGGAACATCATTGGAATGTACCCTCCTGGACTCTGGGCCACCATCGGACGGGCCGCTATCGTCATTCTCGTCATGTTCTCGTATCCCCTTCAATGCCACCCATGCCGGGCCTCTGTCGACGCAGTGCTTCGTTGGAGACCAAAAGCGTCGAATGGAAATGACAACTCCCCTCACCGTCACCCTCTCCTGGGCTCAAGAGGCAATCGCGCGCCAGAGCCCATGAGCGATCTTCGTTTCTCCGTGATCACAACGTCTGTCCTTATCCTGAGCTACATCGCTGCTATGACCGTCTCGTCACTCGAGGCCGTGCTCGCCTACGTTGGCAGCACAGGTAGCACCAGTATCAGCTTTATCCTTCCGGGTCTGTTCTACTACAGAATTTCCTCTCCCGACTCTCCATCCCACCAACGACTCATGAAGGAAGACGACGAAGTAGGCGATGGTGATGAGATCGCGTCTACTCAAGCTGACGACGGTAGCGACGATAACGACCAGGAGACTGCGCCCAGTGACGGCGGCATCGTTCGTCATGGTAGACGCCAGTGGCGTAGAAACTTGCTTCGCAAAATGAGTCTTGCCCTGGCTGTCTACGGTGCTTTGGTTATGATTGTGTCACTGGTTACCAATTCTGTTTTTGTTGCTTCGAACTAGTTCGATTCCATACTTTATCTGCGATTTGCGGCTTCTCTTTCGCTCGCTTTCTCGTTCTCCTTTTGGACCTGTTTCATCCCATCACCACTTACAGCTTTTCCGTTCGTCTTTTCTATTTGATTCGCTAGACTTGCATTCGCTCATTAATTCTTCTTTCGCTGCTCATTGCTATAGCTCTTAGGAAGCGAGTTTATCGTGATTATTCTTGAATCATTGTGCTGATATGACTGTGCAAGGCGTTTGGTTTGCTTTATCTGTTTCCTTTCTGGTCTATATAAATTCCTTTCTTTAAGTTCAGGCCCAGAATTCTGTTTTTTCTTGCTCATGGTTAGAGGTTTGCTTTTTTGGACTACGTTTAATAAACCTGTTGACATTTAAGATACCATCTTGGAAATGAATGGTCATTATAGTGTTTAGATCCTTGATTTGGAGGCAAATGAAACAACATGAGTTTTGTATGTAAAAAAATACAAGAATTCCGAGCACCCTGTAAAAGAAAAGATAGCAAGCCATTGACAGAAGGAATTAATATGCAACTAACAGAACAAGAGGAAAGAAAAAGAAAAGACTGTAGGAGCGCTAGCTGGGTTGATGAGTGACAGTTTCATGTAGAGGGCGAAAGAAAGATAGCAAGCACCTCATCACTGCAATCTCGACATAAAAGTCAGCAAAAAAGATCAGTTGTTGTTCTGGTTATTCAATATCCGTAGGATGGCCAAGAACAAGTTGAGGATATCCAAATAGAGCGAGATAGCAGCCGCAATCTCCTCCTCAACATGGTAGTGCCGCATAACCAACTGCGTATCAACAAGGATATATCCTGAGAAAATCAGCGCCGCGGCACCGCCATAAACAAGCTCCATAGTACTGTTCCTCGGGAAAAATGCAGCGATGAATCCAAACAGAATCAAGAACCAAAGCCCACCAAATAGATACGGCATCCAGTTTGTGAAATCATATTTCGACTGGCATGCGAAGGCGGTCAGGGCGACAAAGATACCGAGCGTAAATACGAGTGCTAGCACGACGATGCGCGATTCGTAGAGAGAGGTCACGACGCTGATGGAGTAGGCTTCCATGATCGTGAAGGCTGAGAGGAAGAGGAGATTGGCGGGGTAGCTCTTGCGCTTCCAGTAGGTGACGAGCATGAAGCCGATGGCGCCGAAGAGGGAGACCATGAGTAGCCAAAAGTTGCCTTGAATCCAGGTGCGGTAGCCCTCGCTGAAGAAGGAGATCGAGCTCATGGCGGCGGTCAGGAGGATTTGGGCGGTCCTGTTATCATCCTTAATTAGACTCTTTCCTTTCTCCTTTTGTCATTGTTTCCTGTTCGTAAGGTGAGCAGTACTCACAAGATCGAATAAACCTTCCGGATAAACTGCATACGGATGGGAAGGGTCGCCTCCGCGACGGTGCCACCGAACTACTTACGTTAGCATATCCAGTTTTACCTTCACAATCCCATGTTATCTTCAATAGTGAGCATACCTTGAAGTCATCCGGCAGATTGTCTCCCTCACTGCGAGGCGCACTGGAAAAATCCGGGGTAGCCTGATAAGACGGTGGGGGCTGAGAGAACTCCCGTTCCTCAAAGGAGTCTCGTTGGGGAGCCTGCTCGTATCTGGCGTTGGCAGCCATACTGAGCGATGCTTTAAGGTGTTGGAGATGTCGATAACAGAATCGGTGCAGATGTGACAGTTAGGAGGATACGCGATGGGGTTGATCTACGGAGTACGGATGTACGGATACGGAGTAAGAGCGGACGAGGCGCAGTCATTGGCATGTGACGTCTATGTCACGTGGATCGGAGATTAACTACTCCTTTGGTGGCCTAACTCCGTATAGTTATCTTCTGTATTCTACGCCAAAATAGAAAGAAAAAAATTAATAAAATGATATCTTCCCGATATATGTATTTTGGAACAACTAGGGCTTGATATGTCTGCAGCTAAGCCATTAATAACGGCGACATCATCTTTCACAGTTTCAACAATGTGGTATTCGATCATTTATGATAGCCCCCCGTGCTCGAATCACAGTTGATAAACCTAGAAGATGTGAGAGTGTGCAAGGCACAGATACTATCATACTCACTGAATAGATATACGCACGAGCGCCTGCACGAGGGCCGGGTGACCGTTAGAAACTTGTAACAAATAACCGGTAGCATCAGAAGTCAAAGTAATGGGATGGTTTGAGCCTGAGCATGGATGCTGTGTAATTCCCGTGAGCTCTCCTGAGATGTAGAGAAGTTGCGGGTGAATTGAATCAACTGGGACAGTTAGGAATACCCTTTGCTTCCTGCCGGAGTGCACGGGGGGTGATTCTCGGTGAGTATTCTGTGGCCCTTTGGTAGGACTTCCGTAGCTAGGGAACAGACAAATATCTGGGCCGGAAGTCATGCCGCTCTGCATTTTGATAAGTCCAATACACAGATCAAGATCAGTGAAAATTGTTGAGCTTCATCGAGCAACTATTGTAATAGTCTTTGGTACTGCGCTTGTGCCAATTCTAAGCGTACACTGGAAACCAAACACGACTCCAGAAACCTGCAAGAAGAATAATCCTGGCAGAGGGAAATTGAGCAACAAGAGTGCCATTTCATCGAAAGATATTAATAACATAACGGTGGCGACGTTTCCCCTGTATCTCCCACATTGATGATGCCTTCGAAATTGGCACGAACAAATTGCTTTACAACATCAGCTGTCGTCCCCGAAATTCAACATCTCTTTTGCTCCTAGGTAATGTGGTACGGTTAGCAAGCACAATACTTAATTCAATACAAAGCCTTAAAGTTAAGGTATTCCTATTCCTTCTAAGTAGACGTGGTTTTAAGTCCTGTACACTGTGCCCAAATGAATGGCCGCATTGGAAACTGGAGTCATTTTTGGTCACTGAATCGACCCAACCACCACAGACGCCGTGGGTGTCAGGTAAGGCATTATGAAGTTGTTAGTTGATACACGAAAACCATCCTCCATGTAAAAGGGCAAACATTATCTGCTAGTTCGTTCCTTGGCTGCTTATCTTTCAGAGAAAGCCTAGTTGTTCGATCCCAGTCTGCAAATCGGTCAGTGCCGTGCGCGTTGTCGCCAGAAATCGAGGTACAGTATTGTTATCAGTCTTAAAACATGATGAACACGAGACGACATATCATGCGGTTGTTCCTGGTACACCTGTTATTATCATCCTATTAGCAGTTTCTTGACAAGGAGAAAGAGGGTAGACTGAACACACAGGAACTCACTGTAAATGATAGGAGTTTCATGAATCACCTCCCAATCTGTTTTAGCTAGAGTTGTCGATTGCAATGGGCATGGAATAGTCCTCACACCGGCTCGCCTAGAAACCCTGCCCACCCCTCGGCTTGGAAGACCATGAAGTGTTCGAAATAACCAACATAGTATCAAGCCCTTGTCTATCCAGCGGTGGTATCTAGCGT
Organism: Aspergillus sp. S3505; assembly: GCA_023627475.1. Lineage (NCBI taxonomy): Eukaryota > Fungi > Ascomycota > Eurotiomycetes > Eurotiales > Aspergillaceae > Aspergillus > Aspergillus sp. S3505. Next base: position 26,828 of record JAMAHJ010000060.1, on the reverse strand, counting down.
TGCTTTGATGAGTCAGCCACTGTTCCTGAGTAGCTCTAGGGCCCATTCTCGCTCGACAATGACGAAGTTATTCTGTCTTATGTCTGTCATAGACAGCAGCAAACTCACAATAGAGTTAGTCTTACCAGTCCATCTTTGGGGATATGTATTGGACCACTGTATCAAGATCACTATGTGAGTGTGTTTAGAGAATGACTCGAGAAAACTTTCAAGAGTCCTTAACGGTATGGTGAGCTCGACCACGCGCTTAACTATTATTATTATTATTTAATCAAGTTTATTGTCCATACCGAGCCCTAGAGCTATGACAGACCATATTCGTAATTGAAGCATGGGTCCTAGCATGCAAAGTCGGATATGTGGCCAGATAATCCTGAAACGTTATAGCACATGCAAGATTTTCTCAATAGCAGACTAATGAATCGAAGTTGGAATTTGAATTGATACAACTCCATCAACGCCACAATCCAACGATATCATCATCCCTGCTGCCTCCCCACCTTCTCAGCTAACGCCGCAATCAACGCAGCCCCAACCCCAGATCCATCCTCCGCAAGTCGAAAACTGATCAAATCATCCTCGCCCTCCGGCCAATCCAAAGCCTCCCTCAGCGCATTTACAGCCCTCTCCCGAAATCGTGGATACTTGGTAAACGCGGAGCCATCAACGCCCACCGAACAAGATCTAATCTGCTTTTTCCTAAGTATCGCCGCAATCCCACACGCATACAATCTCGCTGCGCGCGTAGATACAAATTCCGCAACGAAATAGCAAAGGTTTAGTTCGGGGGGTGCTGGGTTGATACCTAGACAGTCGCGGAAGAGAGACTGGATCTCAGTAGAGGAATCGGAGCTATAGGAATGACTTTCTTCTAGTTTTGAAAGGATAAAGGAGTCAATCGCACCTGGGGTGCGGAGATGCGCTATGTCATTGTTGTCTGCTGTGAAGAGACCGTAGAAATCATGGAGGTGTAGTAGGATTAGGCGGACTATCTCACCGATGTATAGACCCGCGACCATCTTCTCGTAGATTTGCTGACCAGGCTTGGGAGACGTATTGTCAATCTCGACATCAAAGGGCGTGCGTGGGAGGATGCGATGAGAATTATCAAAGGCACCGCATTCAGTGTTTATAGCAATCTGAGTATTTGGAGGAAGATTGTGATGTGCAATCTTAGGGATCGACCCGCAATCCTCCATATAAGCCGCATTGCACCCCGTGCTGAAAATACTCCCAATCTGAATCTCCGGATCCTTGTACGCAGACGCAATCAACGTCCCCGTCGTATCGTTCACCAACGCGACAATCTCAACAGGGAGCTCCCTTTCCCTCAAAACCTTCTCCAACTGCAGCACAACATCCTTCCCTTCCACGCCCCCAATATTAAACCCCTTCGTCCACTGCTGCAGCACCCCATGTCTTATGCTTTCCTGCGCAATTGGAAACGAAAACGTGAACGCTAGCGGCAGCCTCACTTCATTTTTGCCTCTTTTTTCAAGTAATCCGTGTTCTTCCAGGAACTGGTGTAGGCAATCCGCAATAAACTCCCAGAGCATGTCTGCGAGACCGACTTTCAGGTCATCGGGAAGCTTGAATTTAGACTGAATGAGGTCGTAACCGCCGTGAGTCGGGGTGAGGGTTACTTCGCAGACGCGGAGGTTTGTGCCGCCCATGTCGAGAGTGAGGTATGTGCCTGTTTCGTCGCCAGTGGGGGTTCCTATTGCCCAGGTCACGTTCATTGGCTAGATGATTAGTACACTGCTAGGAAAGGAAGGTGGTGGTCACATACAATGTCACTGCCGTCAGTCTCTAGGCCTAATAAATATTAGTATTAGCTCTGTATCCCCCGGTAGGTGAGCTACCTCTTTGGTATTCAGAAAGAAAACGATCGGTGATGTTTATTAATCTGTTTTGGTCGATTATGAACGTATCTCGTATGCGCAGAGCTTCGTTGGCGAGTTCCTTAGGAATATCCTTGAGAAGATCTATCGTTGTCATCTCGACTGCCAGTGTATATATCAGACAAGACATGTGGTACTTACCCGGAATGGGTAGTTGGCCATCCATGGCTGTTTATTACACGTTGAGAATCCAAGTTATTAATACGAAAACAATGTAGTGTTTCTGATTGAATTTATCTTCAGGCCAAATCATAGGGAACATGAAAATGAGCTCAGTCTGATGTTACCTCATGGTGACTGATTAGGATTGGTCCATATTTATCTATTGAATGGCGCTTCGTATACCGTATAGTGCCGTCAAGAACCTCTCTAACTAGAAAACCTTTTATTCAGCTTCCGGTTCTTGTACAGCGTTGCTAGTATTGGGCGCATCACGAGGCTGAGGCTGGGCATTGATAATGTCAATCCCTCAACCATATCTCATCTCTTCATCACACCCATTTTTAACACATCTCACATCTTCTTGTGAAGCACATCTCTCCTGAACAACAAGGTGTGAGGCGGTAGCAGCCGCTGCATCTATCGTCCAACTAACAAAAGCGGGCTTTACCCTCGCACGAATACTCTTCAACTTTTACGAAACAGCAACTTTGGCAAAAAGAACAAGTCAAAGACATATCCTTCCAGGTCTGATGCACATCGACCATTTTCGAGGAAATGGGCAAAGTACTCGAAGATGAAGGGCAAGCAACAAGACCACTTATTTCGAGAAACGCCATCGCAGCGAACGAGATAGTGGAGAGATGCAACACCATTTCGAGACGCTGAAAGGAATGTTCAAAGATGCAGAGAAAAGTGCTGTCGGGTTTTTGAAGTTTGGTCTTCAGAAGTTGTGGTTGAGAGTAATGCAGGTGGAGATGAGGGAGATGAAGAGTAATCAGCAGTGTATAATGCAGGTTATTATTTATGCTAGGATGAAAGCTGAACAGAGGTAGGAACGACCACGTATTTATCTTCGAAGTCCTTGCTGATCTCGCTTGATGAAACAGGACTATATCCACCGGTTCAGAACAACAAAGGCTCATTCTCATCAGACCTGATTTCACAGCAGCCCTAATTCCGGAAATGGTATGGACAGGCAAACTGAACGGATCCAAGTCCCGGTAACGCTGTAAAATACGGAATAACCTATCCCAGAAAAAGAGGGATACAGTACACTTAATTTTAAAACAATTCCAGGCCAATTGCAGCACCGAAGCTAGACCTTCACAAAATACCGCTAGTGGAGATCGAAGCTCTCCGACACCACCATCATCGCCACAACAATGACAGAACATTACCTCAAATAATCCCGAAGCTACGCATACTACTACAATGGCATATGCATCCCATTAGCTCCCCAATTAACAACGACAAAAAGCCCCAAAACCAACAGCAAGCTCACACATCAGGCCCAGAACTCAGTTTAGTGCCTCGCTCTATACTATGTTTGCTGCCCGATACTTTTCCGCCCGACACGACGACAAGAGGCAAATTGAGCTAATTCTCGCATTGTACCTACATTGTCGGGCCTCAACCGTTATGAAACATGTACTAGTCTCATCGGTGCGGTTACCAAATTGCTAGGGACTCTCCGTAACAGGAATGAAGCAGTGTTTCGAGCAGGGTATGGAATTGTTTGAAGCTGAGCAAAGAGGCGAAGAAAATGCCGAAGTCGCATCACCCCAAGGACAAGGAAAGGATCATCTTATGGCTTTCAAACAGGCGCGGAGTGCGCAACTAATTTTGAGTTTATCTTGATTCTAGCATTGATGAGTTGCTGCATCTATTGGACGAATTTATATGATCAAGGAGCGAGAGCTGGAAGTAAATAGTAAAGCATATGGTCAAGTACAAACCATCTTCTCTCTTTTTGTGAAATGATTTTATAGCAAGATACATTATATACACCCAAGTAAACCCCAAATCCAGCAATATCAATCATCCTCCCGAAGTTCATTATATATAATTACCGACTAAATGTTCGTCAAATGCATCCCAAAATAGCAAAAATAGCAACTCTATTTATCATCGTCCTCATGCGTCTGATGAGTCCTCGTCCGCCCAAAAGGCATCTCATCCTCCAAATTATCATCCGCATACCGGTTCGCATGTGCCTCCGCATCACCCGAATCATCCTCCTCTTCACTCGAATCCTCCGGACTCTGCGCATTACCCTGTGACACGGAAGCAGGATGCATCTGATCCGGCCTTTTTCTCCGCTCGAAGTCCTGCGCGTGCGCAGCAGCCACGATCGATCCAACACGTGAAAGACCAGCAGCTGCGCGGGACCCGCGACGCGTGCGCATGGATGCGCCAGCTGGTGTTGGAGGTACAGGCCCTTGTTCCAGGTCTTCGGGGTTGGGGCTTGGTTGGATGGTGGTACTGGTGCTGGGCGGTTGTTCTTGGAGTTGGACATCTTCGGGTCTGTGTTGGTCGGGTTTTTCGGGGGGTTTGGGTAGGTCGTAGGGGAGTGGAGTGTCTCGGGAGGCGCGAAAGAGGAGGACATTTGTGCAGTGTTCGTTCTCGACACGGAAGATTGTCCAGATGCCTCGTCGGCAGACTTCGGAGAACGAGATGACAAAGCTCAGTACGGCTGAGTGTTGGAGGTCGTGTGCGAAAATGGCATAGAAGATCCAGTTGAATCGTACAATTACGTCCAGGACCATGGCGACGTAGTATACCCAGACCTGCCGGAAAGCCAGAACCTCACGTAGAAGAGGGTGTTTGGCGTAGGGGTTGCCTAAACTCCAGTCCATGGCAAGGTCCCATACTGAGGTGTAAACAGCGTTCAGCAAGGCAAACGTAATGAATGTTGCCTCGAATCTCTGGATTCTTTGGATCCGATACATGCTGAGAGTGGCATAGTAGAGGACCGAGAAAATGTACTTGCCAAAATTCATCATATGTGGGAACATGTTTCGCGTGTCTGCGTACCGGCGCAAACATTGAAAGGCACGCCAAACTGCTGGGAGACACTGGAAAAATCCGAGAAGGCGTGAATGAGACGAATTGCATTGCGATGGATTACTCCAGTGTTGTGCATAAAGGCAAAAGAAGAGTTCAATGTTCTGCAAAAATTAGTATTGCAGATTATGATAGTTGAAGCTCACTTACGCCCATAGCATAAGTCTGAGAACAGTACATGTCCCCAAGGAAGAAATCACGGAATTCGACGGGATATAGACCCGCGAGAGCCAGACGCCACTATCCTCATTAGTAAATGTAGAAGGCCAGTCCATATGCGGGACACTCACATTGGAATATGCCCACCATTGTCGGCTGCGATGGTAGAGCACACGGAACGGTAGAAAGAGAATGATCAGAGTCAGTCCCACGAGGACCACCGGCCAGTATATATACATAGCATTAACAGTTAGGAAATTGAGCCACATGAAAAGCCCCAGGAGAAACAAGAAGAAGCATGGTATCTATTGCGCGTTAGACATGTTCGATCCAAAAGTTGGTTTCGCATACCTCTAATAACTGACGCCATTCTAATGCATGTCTTGTATCAAACTCAAAAACGAAAACGTGGTTTATTTTGGCTTTGGTCCAGACCATGCAGACTAAAGCAAACAGTAAAAAGTGGAACACAACGAGAAAATAACCTCCGTAAATCTGCTCGCGTTAGTACCTTTCGATGGCCCGTTTGCGCAAGACTTACTTGTAGTAAATAACTTGTATGAACATGAAGAGTCGGATCCTCACTGCGCATATGTTGCCCAACATAGACCAACGACTGAATCGCAAACAATATACCAGCCATTAAGAGAAGACCAGACCGGAAAGTGTTGGAAGAGTAATCGCCCGACTTCTTGTCGATACGACGCAGCTTAGAAATCGCCAATTTGCGATTTCCACGCTCAAAGTAGCGAGCATAGAGATCTTCCGTCGCGACCATCAGGTTCTCAGTAACTTCACTCTGGACGAACCAGGCCTTATTGACCTTTTCGGACATGTAGCGCAAGGTGGGACGGGCTTGGACGGTCTTGTCATACTTTTTGTTAATCTTCCGAAATGCCGTCCGGTTGAGGTAGGCGTATCCTTTCAACAACTCGAGGCCACGGTAGAACTCTTGCAGAGCATGTTTCAGCTTCCTCTTTGCCGAGCGATATGGTACATCAACATTGGGTGAGTCTTCATCATCTTCCTCCTCCGCTTCATCCAGCTCTTCTTCTTCTGGCCGGCGCGAGAAATCCCTCCGATGGGTGATCGATTCACGGTCCTCTGCTCGAAGGGTCCTTGGTGTAGTTGTAGCCATCTGCGTCAGCGCTTGTGTATTTTTCCCGAATCGGTTCCGTCCCGTAAAGACATCCTTCACCAAACGGCCATTTAATCCAGTCAGAGCCTTCGGGTTAGGACCGTCCTTTTTGCCATTCTTCCTCTTCCCGGACTTCTTCTGCGCCCCCAGAACCTCCTGGATTCGTCGGTCGCGCATAATGTGTAGTTGTTGCCGCAGCATCTGCAACCGATGGGAAGCCTCCTCCTCCTTCATGTGGTAGAACGATTCGATCTTTTCCAGCTGCTCATCTAAGAAAGCAAAGAACTCGTCCTGGCGCCGATCGACCTCCGACGAGGGAGGAGCTTCAAATTGGCCCGGTTTTTCTGACGACAGGTCCACGTCTTGGTGGGGGAAGACTCGCTTCAGGAGTTGAGACTTCCTCTTTGCGGTGCTATCGGGTGTTTTCGGTGTGGGTGGCTTTGTATCGGAGTGACTAGGGGCGCCAACATGGCGCGGGGAAACTGATGAAGGGTCTCGACTCTCCGGACGCCCGGGGCTGGAGGTGAAATGAACGTGATCCTTATCGTCGCCGTCGCGGTCAATCTTTTCGCATTGATCATCGCTCGGATCAATGGCGGGATCGGGTAGTTCCAACGATGCCATGTCCGACGCAGTGGGTGCCCCATGCAGCGGTGATGCGAGAATGCTTCCATAGCTTCCAACAGCCGCAGACGAGAATCGAGATCCCGGGGAGTGTAGCGGTTGACGCTCCGCGCTACGTGGCACAGGCGTGGAACGTGGAACGGACGATGCATGATTATTCCCTGATCTTGCAGACGGCGTCGGAAAATTATTCTGCGACGGATCTGTGGGAGTGAGCCGCTTGTCTGACAGACGGTTTGGCCTTGGAGGAACTGTTTGCTCGCTGGTCAATCCGGACGGAGTTCGTTTATGGCCATGATGGGAGGATGGACGGTTTGATTGGGAGTATGGACTCCGACTCGCTTTCTGCAAGGCGCGCGTAATGGCCTTGACTTTTTTCTTGCCCGCCTGTATACAGAGAAAATAAACCGGTTAGCTCCAAGTTCCGGACGGGTTCTTTTTGTGTTCTGTGCCATTCCGGTGTCTTGCCTTGTAGTCGAGGTATTTGGCCCGCCATTCAGGGACTAGCTCCTGTTCCAATTCTCTAAATATAGTCAGTGTTTGCCTAGTGGAATCTGCGCGCACATATATAATGAGGATAACGAACTTGGCAAATTTCATCCTGGAGCAGTGAGAATCCTGGCGGGCAGGCCGCCGTCACGGAGCGACTTGGGGGTAGAGTCAACAGGAAATTAGCATGGATAGAGCGAGTCGGGAGGTTTTCCGTTATAAAACAAATGATATGTGTTAGATATATATAGTGATGGGAGAATAAATAATCGAAACCATGTAAGGACGCAGGAAGTTATTGGATGTCTGGTGCAGAGATGAAGCTCTGGATGATCAGTCGACTACCGCATCGTGAAAGACGAAAAGACAAGCCCTCCCACTGCACCGGAAAAATTCCCGACTTTTTTTTCTTTTCTTTTTTCTCCTTATCCGGCATAATGGGCCATAGCAGCTAACATACTATTGTTTTCTTTTTCCCTTTTTTCCCTTTTCTTAATCCCACTCGCCCCATTGAACCTGCAATGTAAGCTGCACGTGCCGTATGCGATGATCTCATTTGTTCGAGACTTGCTTGGCGGATGACTAACGGGTTGCCAGGGTTGGCCACATTCCGGAACGGTTATTGTTCCCTTCCGCCATTGGCCAGTTGGCATCAGGCCTGGCTACAGTATACCTAGTACAGGCAGTGCCTGTGGCTCACACTTGTCAATGGTCTGTCATGTATATTTAACCTCTCACTAAGATGATGTGAGATGCGTGGAACCGAACCAACAGGGTATTTTCTTTGCCGATGTGCCGATCCAACTGCCGGAATCCAGCATTCATTTCTTAACTCTACCAGCGCGGGTGATGTGCACACCCTATCGCCCTATGGGGCAGCTTCGTCATGTTCATTCGAGTATGTGCATATCTTCCATTAGGCGCATTGTTTGGGGATGGTCTGTATGGTCTGTATGGTTCGCGTGGATTATGGATGTATCAGATTCGTTGCATTCTCGCGTGATCCAGGGCAGCCATACATACGAGTTTCAGCTCCTGAGCTATTAAAAGTCTTCGTATTCAGGAATCGCAAGGAGGATTGCATGCAGTCTATTCCGATACAGATAAAGTGTCCGATAGCCATTCCTTGCACCGGATCATCCGTACCGGAGGACAGCTTGGTCTAGAAAGATGTCCGAAGGGGTTGCGTGTGTATCGTGCTTTGAGTGCTTCACCATTGGACATTCACAACATGGACAAGTATTTCTGTTTGGATTCTCAAGTGCGATATAGATCCGTGGGTTTATTCAAGCTGGTATCCCGTTTCCCCTGGAAGTAAACAAGTATCTTGATTGTTACGACTGTTCTCCAAATATACTGTATCGATCTGTCGTTTGTTTTCAGCGACCCTGAGATTGGTGAGTGATCCACACATCTATACTGAAATTCCTGACGTCCACGTAAGTCATATTTTTGCTCTCCTCATACTGTCCTTTTTGTCTCAACCACCCCCCCCCCCCCCCCCCCCAACGTCGCCTCGTCAGACTTGTCGAGAAGTGATCACATGTGAGCATTCTTCGCTATACTGATTAAATTCAGTCTGTTATAGACTGACGCATAGTCTACAGGTACTTAGCCACTGGTTCTCCCTAAATGTCCTCTATAGGGTGCCGGTACTAGAGAATTTCTAAGAGTGCCAGGATTACGGAGTAGAGAACTGCCAATATTACCTCAGGCGATCGCCCTCGAACCTGAGGGATGCATATCGATCTTCGATTAGTCAAGCCCGGGCACCATCCCAACACCCTTTATCAAGAACACGCTCTCAGCCGATCATCATGAAATTGGAACACGAGGACTCTAAATCTTCAATGACAAATTAGCGCGTCCAACCAACGACCAGACAGTTAGTGCATTACCGCTGCAAGACTATTGGGATGAAGGCATTTACCCCCCACCAGAGACCACTAGCGAATCATGCTCGAACCAGGCAGTACCAGATTTCGGCCAGACGCTATCACCAGAGTAGTCGTCGAGGTTGGTGTCTCGAGTACTCTCATTCATTGGCTATGTACGACGATATGCAGCTAGCACATCCTTGTATGCGATGGTCTGCTAGCCCCATTGCGATATGAAATTAGTCAACTGGCTAGTCTCCGCTCACTGCCAACCACTGCATTATCAAACGCGACAGAAAACTTCAACCCGCTACAAACCGCTTGGGTTCGTTCGCTAGCGGACCTTCCCGTGCTTATTGCTCTCACATGCATATACGTATCTATCATGTGAATGGCCCGCTGAAGTGCATATGAACACAATGACACCTGATAGGTCGTCGATAGCAACGTGGACACCTAAATGATAGGTAGAAAATCTGAGCACGACGGCGATATGAGGCTTATCAGAAGCCTTCAATGGCACATTAGAGATGCCTTCTCCTGGTTTCACTGATAATGGGAGCAGTGCAGCACATAGGTTTCAATGTTCTTGTCGCACTCGCGCGCCCTTTTGAACTGACTGAGTCCGTCATCGCGTCGAGTCAATGTACCTTAAGAGCGCTTGGCCTCCTAGCTCGCATCGTGCAATATTGTTTCCCATGCTGCCGCAGTGACAAGTCCTTGTCTTCATTATCCTGGCAAGCTAAGCGTTCCTGTGGCATTGCAATATGTGCTAAAATGATATAGCACGCTAGCCACGGCGCCTTAGACGAGTTTGGTACAGGCACCTGCGATAAATTGCAAAGGTCACGAGAGGCGAAATTCTACGAATCATAAAGGCCGTGAGAAACCACATGACCACCCCGTAGATTACAGCCGAATAAAATCCATACTGACTGAAGTTTACCATCATGGCAACATAAACATCATAGAACATTATTCAAATCTGAATTCATTCTTATCCTCATAGACACGTATATACAGAGATATCATCAGAATTAAAAAAAAAAAATCCTAATCAACCTCAAATCTACCAGCCGCGGCTAGAGAAGCTGTTGTGAGGCTGGTAGCGGTTGGGGTCGTACTCGTCGGCACCGTGGCCGTTAACGTAGTGGTCGTCGTACATGTGCTCAGCGTTCTTCTTGGCGTGGTGGTGGGCCTTGATCTTGTCGACCTCGTCGAGACCCTTGGTCTCGGCGAGCTTGTCGGCTTCGGCACCGACGAGACCAGCGATGATCTCCTTCGCAGTGGAGTGGGAGACATTCTTGCCTGTGGAGGACGGTTGTGTTAGTATTTGATGATTTGTTTGGTGAGGAATAGTGGTAGCGGGGCGGGTTAAGAGGGAAAAGGGGAGAGTGGTGGGAGACGTACCCTGCTTGCGCTGGTGGTCCTCAAAAGCCTTCATGCCGGCAAACGAGGCGGCACCGGCGAGAAGCTCGTGGGAGAAGTGACTCTCGTGCTTGTTCTCATTGTCGTACACATCACGGTGAGCCTTGTCAGATTCGTCTGTGTTTTGTTAGCTTTGCCCAAGGTGGAATGTAGGAGGGAGACGGAGGTGAACTTACCCCAGCCCCAAGCCATTTTGTTGGTTAAGTTATAGAAAAGGTTAGAAGAGAGAAAAATAGAGGTTGAGAGATTGTGTTGTAGATGAATGATTGAATCCAAGAGAAAGCAGCAGAGGGAACCCCTCTTTATAACATTGAGCAGGAGTACGAGTGGCTCATTGCCCCACCATCATACGGAGTGCTCAGCACGCATTCCGAAATCCAGTATGCGTACGGCGTAGGCCAGCTGAGGACAGATCACGCCTTCCTTCCCTTCAGCTGTGTCCTCAGCACAACCCCTCCAATGGGCGGTGGTTATTGGACACGTTTGGTGAGAATGGGGATTTGGGGCGAGTACCATGGGTCTGTATGGAGCGTATGGAGTTGAATGTATGCGTACTATGTACTATGTATTATTAGGCGTGTGTATCTCCTAGGCCTATTGTACGATCGATGTATCGGCAAGCGGTGGGTCAGCCTTACCTTAGCCAAGACGCGGGCAAAGGCTTGTCTTTGCCCTACGACTTGGCTTAACGTATGCAGCCGGGCGATTGAAGACTGTACGGGATATAGATATCTGGACTACAGAACAATTTCATACAAGCAAGTGTCGAACGCTTTTACAGAATACAATACGAGCATCCCGTCCCAAAGTATGTCTAAAGTATATGTGTACAAGTACCTTCCGAGACCCGAAAGATACCGATCAGGTACGTACCCGTACCATACAATACTATTCGTTACCAATAGTACCATACCGTGGCGGTGTGTGGCTGATGTTAATTGTCTCATATTGCTCCATCTTTCCCCTGTGGATGTTACTGGACAGCCCAATACCAGGCAGCAACAAATCCGAAACCCAATTGGCGATCTGTGAGCATACCGCCACGATCAGTACCCTACTTAGTAAATGTAAAACAGTCGATCTGCTTCCCCTCATCTTCAGCTGTCCAGGGATTGGAGGTGAGGCTGGTGAGGCTGGTGTGGATAGGACAATTTACGTAAATCGCTGTATGCTCAGTCTATTTGCGCTGTGGCGCATCGATCGGCTCAGCTGTGGGTTGTGGGTGGTCTGGTGGGGTTTCTCAATTGGGAATCTGTACAATAGCACTCATCCAGATGGTCTGTAGTCTCGAAATCAGTGAATCAAAAATGTTCTCTCTTGCTTTGAGACAACGCGACGATGGACAATTCGGACTTATTCGCTAGCGTTATTTCCTCAGAGAGTGATGGCTATTACCGTTATGATGATACATCTGACGCGTATGAACCATGTGATCCTCTCTGCTACATATGTGGCTACGACATCGGAGTAGCATCGGGACTGGGATGGTCTGTAGCAGGAATGAGAAGGCCAAGCCTCCCCCTGGTGTGTTAACAGCCCGCGAACTCATCAATGAGCTGTCTCGGTATCCTCTTTATTGGTCTGCTTTTTATCGTCTGAGTACACTTCACGATAGACATGTCTATCTTGGACTCGAAATGCTAATTGGCTCTTGGACAATGATAATTAATTCTCTTCAACACACGCTTTCGTCAACGCCATTTATCAGGTGTGGCATTCTACCACTGGGTTATTTCCCATACTTGCGGCTCTGTGGAATAGTGCAGTGGGTGTGATTGGCTGCACAGAGATGGTCAAGGAAAAGTGCCGTCTTGTAATGCCTACTCTTCCTAGTCCATTACTGGACCCCACTGGGTGTGAAGAGCTGGTTGGCTAGCCGGTGCACTCCCGTTGCTGGGAATTACTTTTCCACCATAGTGTTCTCGGGTATTTCAAATAGCGCCCTTGTTGCATGTTCTGCGCCGGAAATATCAAGAATGGGGTATGGTACCGATAAAAGCGAATGGATATTATACGCAAGAGTCAAGGGGGTAAGATCAATGATTCTTTTCATCTGACGAAAGGCCACTAACATTTAACAAATCCAGGGATGATTAAAAGATACAACCTTTGATAGACAAAGTATGACGCATGACCAGAAAGAGATTCAAGAACAGACGCCTCAATCGCCATTGACGTTGTCGTCTATACCAGTTTCCTGCAGAAGTACTATGTTTCGTCTTTGATAATCTTCCAACCCAGATGTCGCCAGCGTGGAGAAAGCCATGGGATCACATTTTTGGGACGCTTATTGGCGTTCCAGAATCCCAATGGATCTGTACCATGAGGTGAGGGCTATCATGGAGGAGACACTCGACTGGGAATTCTTATGCCTGAAGACTGACGAGCTCACCAATTCCCTTTTGCGTAAGCAGGCTCTCAAGCGTACAAAGAAAAGGAAAAAAAAAAAAAAAAAAGCAAACGTACTAAAAAAACGGCATGTACCAAAACTGTATTCATGCGCCAGGAAATACGGGAGTGATTAGAGGGATTGGCTTGTCGTCAATATATTCTGAGGTGCCTGAATGATGTGCAGGAGATCGTTACTATGGGTGTCAGAGAGAAGAAATGCGATTCCAACTTAATAAGTATTCTAACAATACTTAATGAAGTTAAACATCGCCTTGGAGGAAGCGTATCTCATGTCGTCTGCGTTTGCTGTTAAACGCATGGTTGCTGCGGGAAAGAATGGCATAGAGCTCGCGCACAAGAATTTCGCTCACGGCTAATGAATAATGCACTCCGTTTTAAACTATTTCCTCAGTGATTGTTGCGGATGTATCACATCTTGCCGCATTTGCAGTACGGTTATTGAATACATGATAATGCTTAGCCGGGCCGCCCAAAACTCGATTTCCTTTCCTTTCTTGTCCCACTTATAAAAGCGTCCGACGGCGACGATACCATACGGACGGTCTCTCCCCCTAGTCCGTTCAAGTAACTGTGCAATTGAGTCTCCACCCAGTCCATTTCACTCTCGAGGTCTGGTCACGAGAAATCTGGTTGCTTTGGCTTTGCTGAAGATTTTGTCCAGTGCACTGTGATCATGTCGGTGAAGCCTCTGGTGTCTTCGTACTGGGGACGATGGGCATAGCCGTTTTCAAGTGTGAAATAACGGTTAAGGATCACTCCCCACATCGCAGCGGTAGCCCCTTCCAGACTCCCACTCTTGGCGGCTTTGTACTTGCCTTTGAAGGTGTCATGGTCAGTGTACTACATCATGTCAGCACCCTAGACAATGGATTCTGTGGAGCTCAGCGATCCATAATGAAACCATTTTGCGTTCAGTGTCTAAGAATATGTTAGTACAGTGCCCAATACCACAGAAACGCTATGAGCCCTACATAGCGGAGAAATGAGAAGACTTTCTGACTGCAGAAAACGAAGCATGAAGGAGAAGCTATTAGAGCGGGCCTGTTGGATTTCATAGGATCTAAGGTCATCCTCAGTCAACCACTCTGAATTACGGCTGATGGGTTTGACGTTGATTTAAATCATTTGATGATGAGAAATAAAATCTCTGCGTCCAGATTATTCTCTTCTCTCTATGCTCTATATACACTTTGAACCAGTATGGGACTCCAGTCGTTGTTTCAGTCGGTATCGTAATGTACTGACCAATAGTGTTTCAGGACAAGACTTATGCCTCTTAATCAAACAGATCATAGAATCAGGATTGCCTAGATGGAAGAAGCTCTGCATTGTAGCGCGTGCTGTGATTCCAATTCATAGCGTCGGGTATGCGGGCTATGGATTTCAGCGTTTAGGAGATAGCAATGTATCCAGCTAGGGCACTCCCCGCACGGCGGTGCCAAGCGGCAGAATCGACGTTATACCATTTCCGGTAATCAGCTATCCAAGATTCTTGCTGATAGAGTACGACAACCACGAGAAAAGTCACTCTATCAAACCCTCCAACTCAATCGATACACGGCCCCACGTACCAGCGGACGCAATCTTTAAAATCCACGAAATGCCCACCAAACCACCACACCCCTCCGACTTTCCCTCCCACCTGACCGTCACAATCACTCCTCCCCAATCCACCTCCTCTCAGTCCTCACCAACATCCAACATCGTTCTTCTCCTCCACGGCCTCGGCGACTCGGCTCCCTCTTTCACACAACTAGCCCGCGCCCTCAACCTCCCAGAAACCACTATCGTAACCATCCAAGCCCCACACCCACTCCCATTCGACCTACCCGGCTTCCACTGGGGCGATGATGTGACGTTCGATAATGCTGGAGGGTTAGATATGGATGCTGGGTTTGGGAGGGTGATGAAGACGATTACGGAGGATGTGGTGAGGGGGGTTTTTATGGGGAAATGCGGGTATCGGTTGAGGGAGATTTTGGTGCTTGGGCTTGGACAGGGCGGGATGCTTGGGTTGAGTGTTGCTAAGGAGTTGGGGTTGTCTGTGACGGGGGAGGATAAGTGGTTATCGGGGGTGATTTCGGTGGGAGCGCCGTATCCGTTGTCTGGGAGTACGGTGGTCGCAACGAAGAATCGGACGCCGGTGTTGTTGGTTTCGGGGAGGGATTCGCCGGCTGTGACGAATAGTGCTGTGTCGCGTACAAAGCAGCTGTTTGAGTTTGTGGAAGTGCACCGGTATACCAGGAAGGGTGATACGATGCCGCGGAATCGCGATGAGATGTTGCCCGTTATGCAGTTTTTTGCCCGCAGGTTACGCAGTAGGCAGGGTGTCCCTGAGGGAAGTGTGGAATTGTCTTGATCGAAGCTCTTTATTGTACATTACTACTTCCTGTCTCTTCCTTTTTCTGTACATAAGTCTAAGGGTCTGTAGATTTGACATCCATATCCTCCACGGCCTTCCGCGCCTGTTCAATACTCTCACGCGCTTCATCTTCAGTGCCCTCGATAGCAGGCCGGCCACCTTCCTGCACCAGTGTTCGCAACTGCTCCTCGGTCGATCGAAGCGCCGTCCGGCCTTCTTCCCGGACTTCGTCTTCCCAGAACTCGCGCGCGCGCTCCCACTTGATCTGTTGCCGGCGCAGCGAGTACACCAATCCCACCGCTGCCATCGTGCACGTCTCGTAGACAGACGCGGTAGGAAATGAGAAATAGGCCAGTCCCGACAGTGCAGACGTCAGCGTCGTTGTCGACATGCTAAAAAGCACCAACCGTTGCGCCAGCGCCTGCAGGGCCGGTACTGTTGTGTTGAGTAGTCGCGTGCGGCTAGTGGAGATCTGTACTGGCCAGGGCACGGGTGGAGATGTTTGCTCCACGAGGGCTTGCTCTTCTCCTTTAAGCTTGGATGGTTCATGCCGTTCCAGGTTATCCATTAGGCCTGCCTGCTGGAGCTGTCCCGCCGTCCAAATGACCTCCTTTTCAGCACCCTGCAGATACCGTTTTTCCAGAATCTCAGATGTGAGCATGCTCACATCATCCACACGCAAAAACAGCTTCCACCACGCTAGGCCTCTCCACCGCTTACTAGTGAAGCCTTCTTCGAGAGAACTCCGGAGTTCTGAATGTGCTTGCTCCGCCCACAAATCCACAGCCCGGTCCAGCACCGTCCGGACTTCCTCGGAGACTCCCGCTGCTTGTTGCTCCTGAGCCTTTTGAACTTCCTTGGCTAGCGCTCCTTCTTCCGCGGCGTCCAATAAGGACAGAATCAAAGTCTTCAGCGACGGGTCCAGACTCTCTTTGCTTTCCCGCATGGATGCCAACCAGTCCACAACCGGCTGCACACCACTGCTGTTCCACCCACGCTCGTAAAGCGATGCATTCTGCACAGACTCGCGGAATTTGTTCAATGCCTCCTCGGCCTGTTTGATATCCACAAAAGCAAACCAGTCATTCCTCTTTTCCTTGTCCGAAACTTGCATTTCAATCGCTCCGTAGACGGACTTCTTTTCTCTCTTCAAATCAGACCGCGCAATCAGACCGCTGTATGAAACTAGGTCCCCCACTCCACTTCCGCACACAATACTCTTGTGAACCGGGTACCGCACTACGTTGTGTCGACCGGAATGCGAGGTGCGAATGGTTACGGTCGGGACGAGGAACGTGTCTGCTGTGAACTGAGCTGCTGAAGAATCTGCCTCTGCGCCTAGACTGGAAACCAGAACCTCCATGTTGGCTTTCTTCAACAATTGTGAGGGAATGGAAATTGTGGGGAGGAGGTTGTTTGGGATTGACTGGCATTCTTCGCCGTATCTTGTGCTTTGTTAGCAATTAGACATCCGAAATGACACATGGTGGTCATACCGTATCAACAACCCTCGCGAAGTATCAGCATCAAATCCCTCAAGCATGTCCTCCCAATCCTCCCTAGACGACAACGGATCGGAGAGCAACAATCGAACAAGTCTGCGCGCAGCATTCGTATCGTTCAATCCGAGCACTGCAAATCAGCAGTCAATACAACTCTCGTCCGTCCAGTACCAGTGTGAAGAGAGAACCCACCAGCAACCCGTACAAGCGGCTCCTCCGACTCCAATCCCCTCAAAGCCAATTGTAACCGACTCAAGTTCACCCGATCCGTCGCAACATCCCCAACCCGATTCAACGCCGCATACAATTCCTTAAACCGCGGCGGTACATTCTTGCCGGCATTAATCGCAGATGACGTAAAGTAATGTTGTTGAGTATTCAATTCTTCGTTTCGACCTTGCGGGATATTGCCGCTGGTGCTCGTGCTGGTTCCGGGGCGGTAGGTTTTCCGACGCGTTGAAATGGTTCGTCGCCAGGTTGCGCAGGAATGGCAGTAAAAAATTCCCCCGCTGTCCAGTGGACGTGGTAGGGATTTCGGCAATGAGCCGCGCAGATTTGGTGGCATTGACTGTGGTGGACAGTTTGGTATGGTTGTTGGAGGGGAGAACGAGGGAGTCGGCCGGAAAAGGTTGAAGGCGGTTCTTGGCGGGGAACTCCATCGCTAGCATTCCACGAATGTATGGACTACGCAGTACACTGAATAAGGGCGAATATGTTGACGAGCATATACAAGGACACCTATGAAGATAATCTTTTATATCTGAACGAGGAGACTCAAAGCCACATGTACCAGCGCATGACAGGAACAGTCATACCCCATGCCTCTTATACACACTGCCAATCAAAAATGGATAGATATCACTGTATAAATTCATCAACTCATGTAGCCCAAGACGTCGCAGACGCCTCGTAGCCACTGTCCAGGGATATACACAAAATGGTCCTCCCGGTATGCCGTTTTCAAAATTTTGGTACATTAATCGGCCGTCCCAATCCTACCAGAATCAAAAAGGGAAAGTAAAAATTAAGTCAAAATGGCCATGACAACCATAATATCACGGACGTCATATTTCTCTATAGATTATCGGAGCCGCAATTGAATTGGGATGTACGGCTGGGAAGACCGTCAACGAATTCATCATCTGATCAGGCTTCCCGAGGCTCGTCCCGTTGCCGGCGACTCTTACCTGATCCAGCAGACCTATGGATTGAAATTGTTAGGACCATCTCTTCATTTGTTCCAGAGCGAAAGCACTTACATGCTGATACGTCGAGCCACAGTTGCCAGGCCGGCGTCATTATCAGCCTCCTGCTGAGCACGCTGGAGCGCCGACATTCTCTCTTCCTCGCTCCTCCGGTAAACCTCTTCCTTGGTCGGAGGCAAACGTTCATTCTGCAGATCAACCTTCCGAGCGTCGTCGAAGTTGTTGATAGCCTGCTTGATTCCCTCTGCTCCGAGCATCAGAGTACCCGCAGGAAGACGACCTCCAGCAGCGGTCTTGAGTTCAGTGACCTTCTCCGACTCTTCACGCAACACCTGGAAGAAACGAGACAGTCGACCAATGGCAAGAATCTTGTTCTTGATAGCCCGGCGCTTGAACTCGCTGCTGTCGATGTCCATTGGAAGCGGCGGCGACGCGGGACCAGAGGCGGATGTTGGTGTCTCGTCTTCGAGTTCCTCCTTGGAGCAAGTGTTAAGGATAGCGATAAGCATGTCGGTAATCTTTTCACCAACGAAGGGAAGCGACCAGGTAAAGACGTCCATGAAGTTGGGCAACCAGTACGGGTGGGGTGTGCAGTTGAATTGACGAATGTTCATAACGTTGTTCTCGTACTTCAGCACGGCAGCCTTGTTGTTGTATACGTCCAGGTAGTTGGGTGCGCTAAAGATGGTCATCACACTGGGGAATCCGGTCGTGCGCGTTTTGCGATACATGCGGTACCCGGCATCTTGAGCCTCATGTGCCCGGATAATCGACAGCAAGTTGTTCTTCTCGAGGAAAGCGCATGCAGCAGGGTAGGAGAAGAAGTACGAGCAGCCGCGAACGCTGTTGTGGACGAAGTATTCACCGGTCTTTTCCTGCCCGAATTCTTCCAAAGGATCAGCCCAAAGGATATCGCACATCAGGCCGTGGGTCGGGGGTTCCCTAAAGCGATCAATCTGTCACAAAATCAGTATTTACAATGGCAAATTCCGGGACGAACAGAGAAACATACCGCCTTGATATCTTCCAGAGTATGCAATTCGGGACTAAGGCCTCCATGAATACACAAGAACTGCTTGTTCATGACCGCCGCCAGCGGCAACGAGCAGAAGGATTCGATGCAAGCCTCGTAAATTTCCTCGCTGTACTTGTGCTTGCATTCGAGCTTGAAAGTGAAATAATCTGTAAGATGTCTGCACTCGTGGTTGCCTCGCAGGAGCCAGAGTGTGTTGGGATACCAGATCTTCAGAGCCCAGAGGTACAGAACGCACTGAAAAAGCGTCAGAATCATATCCGCAAGTTAAAAAGAAAAACAGCATACCTCAATGCTAAAATAGCCTCTGTCGACATAGTCACCCAGGAACAAGTATCGTGTTTCAGACGGATCGCCACCGACTTCGAACAATTTCATCAAATCGTAGTATTGACCGTGGACGTCGCCGCACACCGTGATGGGTGCATCCATCTCCAGCAGGTTCGGCTCCGACCTCAGAACCTCAGTGCCTTTCTTTATGATCCATAGTGCCTGTTCTTCTGAAAGACGACCCTCCCGATAAAAGTGCTGTCGAAGGAACTGCAAGTTCGGCTTCGAGGGGTCTTCAGGAGACCAGAACGACTCGTCCGAGGGGGTGTTTAGGGCGGGTGCTTGCACCTCTGGGATTCGCAAAACCGTGAGTCACTGGGATGTATATACTCTGTTTCAAGGTATGCATACCTTTGACTACTCTTTCCTGGGTGGACACCTGAGTGCCATCTTCCATAGTATGTAGCGTGAAATCGATCTCCGGGACCGGTTTCTTGTCCGTCACCGCTCGCGCCAGATTCCGGTCCATTTTTCAACAAAGGCGTTCGAGTCGCGCGTGAGGAAGGGGGGAAACGGAGGAGAGAATGGGATAAGAGGGAAAGGAGAATAAGACCAACAGAAGTTGGCAGCGCGGAGGGAAGAAATTGGTGGGGTTAAGCGCGGCGGAATCACACGAAAGCGATCGATGTCGAGTCCAAACAATCGAATTGTAGACTGTAGAGATAAGGATGATAAAAGTAGAGTCCCAAAGAATACTGGGCTCTTAGATAGAAGGTCAAAAAGAGAAGTATATTATCAGATTGAAAAGACCTGAGGGAACTCTTTTTTCAGGAGCAAAAGCGACCAGCAACGGGAGTGGCCAAGGCGTCCGAAAAGGGATCGATTCAGTCGATGTGGGGAGCCAAGAGGAATATAAAACAGTCCTCCTGAGCAAAGATATAGTAATATAGGAGAAAAGACAAGAATATCGTTAAGGCAAGCAAGACGTAAGTACAGCGAGAGAGATCTCTGGCTGGATGAAAAGGAGCCTCAGCCTAATTAGTTAGTTAGGAACACACTGCTTATTCAACTTCGGGATCCACGCGCATTGGCTCCTTTTGCGGGGAGATTACTATCCTTTTCTTCACCTTCATTCCACCATCTCTTTCAAAATGTACGAATCCTATAGTGAGTATTCATTGCTGCTGTTCTTGGGAGAGGTCGCTCGCTGCTGACACGCATTAGAACCGCATCCCTTTCTAGCCCAGGTCCCTTTGACTGTCTCCCCGTTTATCAATTTGCCCACCGCGATAACACTTCCCTACACATACAAATCCGTCCCTTCCACGCTACCACCCTCCGTCACGGGCGATCCCGGGAACCCCGATGCCAAATCCCGCTATATCGTGTCAGCGAGTGGTGAGCACGCCGCGCATCCAGATGAAATTCTAGCTGCGTGTCAGTCGCTCGAGCAACATCTAAAGAAGACCCAGAGTGACGCAGACGACGCCATTAAGCAATGGGAAGAGTCTATTCGCCAGCGGGATTTGGCTGAAAAGAGACGGGTGGCTCCGGGATGGTTGGACCGGGAAGAGAAGCTACTTCAACCGAGTAAAGCAAGTTTCGCTTCACGATCTGTGGCTGGAACTGAACAGAGTCTGTTGGACAACACGTCTACTGATCAAAGTGCTGCCAGTCTCCCGTCGATGAAGCCACGCAATGAGGGTGAAGAGCTCGACCAAGCTTTCGGCAGAATGGGTGTGAAATGAGCCCTAGGCCACCTTCCTTAAACGTACTACGCTACTACATACAAGCCCGTGGCATCGATCGAAGTACTGGGCTTTGCTCAATGACTCGCTTCTGGTATCTTTTGGAGAGGGGGGGGGGGGGCTAATATCTCCTATCCAGAGGCTAGCCCAGCTTAAGTGATCCGTCGTATTGGCTTACGACCATCCTCAAGCACGGGTATAGGGTTGAACAAGGGCATAAGTGGTACAATCAGCAAAGTGTGACGATAGGCATGCTGTGTAGCTGCTTACGCCAAACTCGATATACCCGCGGCTGACATCTCATGGTCGCAGTACATTTAGATAAGACAGTGAATTTGATTCTTTTGATGCTCTCTATAGCTTGGAAATTGTGACATTTATTTCATTAGGATACAGAAATTCATTTCTCTATTCTTGGTTTTTCTCCATCTCCGCTGCATGCTGCACTTTAGGTAGCCATCCACGAACACGTCTTCTTTATCTTTAGAGACCTTCTAGTTCAGGTTACTATATGAGCACACTATAGGATATGGCAACCATAATCGGAAAAAGTGGTCTAAATGGTTATTCGATACCTTCAAAGTGTCGCTCACTTAGGGTATCTCATACACGCCTCTCCCTGAATTGGTAGCTCATACTACCCAGCTTGGACTCATTGTCGCAGAGCCAAATATGACAGACACGAATATCCCGCAACAATCTTCGTTCTTTGGGGCATGGCAAACAGTCCCTGCCGTCGCGTGACGATTCCTGTAACTAGACGGTACCGGGAATTGACACTGAATCTAGACGCGTAAGTCTTGTATCTATTTCTTCCTCAAAGAAGCGGCATACTGGCAGATTACTCCCCTGAGTTTCCCTCCTATGGGTCAGTAGAGCCTGAGATAGGTTACGATATTGCGTTGGCCCTAGACGACGAAGGGAGATCGAGGCTTTGAATGTCAAAATCAACTATGACTCTGCTACTAAGCACCTGACGGTAACCGCGTCCTTTATGCTTTCCGAGTCAGGGGTCAAAACTACGTATCAAGCGTATATGGTTTTAGGTCTCTTGGTTCTCGCAAATGAAGCTATCTAGGATCCTAAATAAGGCCATAGACTACTTAACAGAGTATCCTAAGCGAATGTGCAGTTCTAATAGCAATAAGGGCAAAGGAGTGAATAAGCTGATTGCGCCATATGATATCAATGGGGCATCAATAAGGCATCAGTTGGTATTGTTCGGTAAGGAATCTCTATATTCCGACATCAGCGAATAAGTCACGTGATTAACTACCATATACCATCGCTTGGCATTGGTAGATAGTATACGGACCAAAGATATATAAGGACGCTCATCTATGTACTTAGCTTAGTTCTTCGCGATCAATACAAGTCAATCAGCATTGGTTACCTTCTATTTTCTGACTCGTCCGCACTTAACCAACAACCCAGCATACGTGCTCGGTTGGCCTTGTTTCTCTATTTGTTATCTTATCGATTCTATCTGTTGATTATCTACGGAGCCTGGAGGGGGCGATATATCCATCGACGCATTGTGAACGGACCCGGAGGGTCATTGAACATACAGACACATTGGGGAACACTTAGGGTAAGTGACTGACGGTATAATGGCCTCCAAATGGGCTCGCACGGGTTGAAATGACAGAAATTTGAGATGGAAGTTTCAATAATACCGGATAGAGAAGATAAATACTAAAAAGGTGCGCAGGAACTAAAAGGGCTCGCAGACCTACGTCAAGGAGAGGCGAGAATATGGAAAGGGTTCTGAGTAATTCTTCGAGGCGACTATTCAGTTCCCCCGACCAGACGCTTTATAGTAATACCGCACTAAAACCTAGAACTGCAACCACGTATATGATCATTTAGGAAAAAGAGAAAACAAAAGGTATGAAATTATTCGAGTCGCGTCGAAACTCCCTTCTGTGTCTCATTTGGTCTTGTAAGCACTAGATGGCTCGGGACGGAGGAAAATGCTCTGTATAGTCTCGTTCGACATCTGACCTAGCACGTGGTCTGATCCGTCACCTGACTTAACACGCTTGGCAGAGATGAGGGCTTTGAGACTGATTGTAATTACTTGCCAGCTATTGTTTCCTGTGCTGACGTCCTGGAAGCAATCTGTAAGAGGCTGATTCGCAGCCTCTTCTGCTTGTTTGCAGAACGCCAACGAATATTTAGTGCCAATGAACTCTTCCTGAATTGTTCGTTGCTACAAGGTCTGTCCTTCACCCTGTTGGAGTAGACAAGATTGCACTGTCTGAAGTTGCTTGCCAATGCCATAGAGATGCCGCAGAAGCTGTAATTTCCAGCTCATAACTTCCTCGCGTGCTGAATTGAGTCCTTCCGCATTGATCAAACAGACCAGCTAGGATTTGCTGGGAAACATCTTCGGTCGAGTTCTTTGGCAGCAATTTCCAAATCTCCAAACGAGCTAGATCGCGATTCGTCTATGAGACTAAGAAACTGATCACAAATCTCAAGACTCTTTTGAGTGCTGTCCTTCTCCTCTTCCATCCTTTGGAGACCTGCTATATCAATCTTCGTGCCTGTTGGGCCTTGAGTCGAAACGGACTGTAGCCTGCTTCGAATATCTCGCAGGTGGTCTTCCAGATCGCTCTTCGTATATCGATGACGAGTGCATGCGGAGCATGATATTTCCTCGGCTCCCCTATTTCCGGGGTTCGATCGCCGTGGCAGTGTGAAGTGATCAACAGACATCCCGAAAAAGCAAGCAAGATGCCCTGACCGCTGCCAAGACCAGGATTTGGGGCCAACGAACTCAGCCCGGCATCAGCCTTGTCTGTCCCTCGATTATTTGCGCTGGGGGCCACCGTGCTGGTCTCGTAAATTTTCCCCGTCAAGCAGCTCCCGTGGACCGGATGAAGGGAATCAAGTCTGGCATTGAACATGGACTCGACTACTGATGAGAGCATCGAGCTCTCTCCCACGAAAACACCCTCAGCCAAGGTCAGCAAACGCACGACCTGGGAATCTACGAAGAGTTGGTACTCTCGAACTGTTCTCCGATCGGGCACGCAGTATAGTCCATTAGAGCGCCAGCCACCCTCTGACTCCAAATTCTTCCACGGGTGGAGATTGGGTGCTCTACTCTCGGGAATTTTTGTCACAATTTGCCTGTGTCTTAACATCGCGGCCACTGCGTACCTTCGCACCAAGTATCCACCCAACGAGGACGGGCTAGGCGTGATCCTCGGCCATGACTGCGGCAAGATCCGCAGCATTGACAGCCGCTTCCACTATGCGATCAACGTTATTGCGACCGTCCTCGTCAGCGCAAGCAATTACAACATGCAATGTCTCACAGCGCCAACGCGCAATGAAGTCGACACGGCTCACAGGCGGAGAAGGTGGCTTGATATCGGGATTCATTCAATACGAAACCTGTCGCATATTACTCGACCGAAAGCGATGTGCTGGCTTCTGCTCGCGTTGACCTCATTGCCTCTTCATCTTTTGTGGAACTCGGCAGTTTTTATGACCACCACATTCAACGACTACAGCGGCCTGGTGGTCACGCCGGGATTTCTAGAAGAAAGTGCTTCAATTGGCCTCGACTGCGGACGCGACGCGATAGCGCAATACAAGACTTCAGACCAGCCGAGCTACGTTACTTGCTGGTTGCGCAATATGGCCCTACAAACACCAAGAAACATGAGCCGGGTGGAGCCCAAAGATTGCATGTCCACGTATGGAAATGGTCTTGAGGGTGGGACTTTCAATCTCCTTGCTGTCACCAAGAATGGCAGCAACCCTAAGCAATCCGACACGTTTCCACCACCGCACAATGCCACACTACCCGTGCTTGCTTATTTCCACCCCCTGGACTACCCACAGCAAGTGCAAGATTGGTGCTCAAGTAAGTGTGGGTCGTGGAGTTCTAACGACACCAGTCAGAAATATTGCTGGGATGCAGATTGGGACCAATCATCTATTCCATTTGCTTGCATAGAACATATGGTGAACGGGACAGGTTGGCAACCAGACCCGATTCCGCAGGTCACGTATTGGATGTGTGCTCTAGACACAATTTTTTACGACCAATGCAGCAGCTCGGAAGCCCAGAAAAATTCCAGCAACTGGACCATCCTACCAGAATACTATGAGATCGATTACTGTTTGACAACGGATGCAGACCACGAATGTCAGTTGAAGTACAGTCCGGTGATTCTGTACGTTGCTATTGTCTGTAACGCGGTAAAGCTTGCGTCAATCTTGGGATGTCTTCTCATGTCTCAAGAGCCAATATTAGCAACCATTGGCGACGCCGTGGATTCATTTCTTCGACGCCCAGACCAAGCGTCAAGAGGCCGTTGTCTGATGTCAAAGTTAGATGACTCGATCTTTCCTGGCGTCGACGAGACCGGCGAGTACATTCCCTTGGCTTCTTATCCTCCGCAGCCTTGGGTTGAGGGTGAAATTTGGTTTGGAAGACATGGGACTGCTCGACGTTGGGCAGGTTGCATATTCTTGTACGTAACAAGGGTTGATCAATTCAATGGGTTCAACATGAAACTGACTGATAAAACTATTCATAGATGGCTAGCATGTGTTGTCGTTGGAATCGTCTTCATGGTGAAAGGAATCACCCTTGTGGGGATAAAGAACGCTTTCACCTTGGGATTCGGGGCCCTTAGTCTTAACGCCATCGTCGCCACATCCGATTATGAGGGCGGTAGCTCCGAATCGATTCTCACCACTTCTCTGATTGCCAACCTTCCTCAACTTCTTCTCTCAGGTCTATACTTCCTGTACAATGCGGTCCTCACAAGCATGACCGCTACCCACGAATGGAGCATGTTTGCTCACAAACGGACCACTCTCCGAGTCACTCTCCCAGTGGGCGCGCAACGGGAGACGTATTGGCTCGGACTTCCCTGGCGATATTCTTTACCCTTTTTGATATGCAGTACTGTTTTCCACTGGCTGATTTCACAGTCTATCTTTTTGATCAACATAAGAATTTACCAGCCGAACACCGAGGTTTTAATGAAACCAACCGCTCATTTCCCCGGAGTGAGCAATACTGGCATGACTACAGCATGTGGATATAGTCCACTTGCCATTGCGTGTGCGCTTGGGGTTGCATTGGTGTTGTTTATCGCTTTGGTCGTCTTGAGCTCGCGAAAACTGAAGCCAGGAATGCCTGTGGTGGGTAGTTGCAGTCTTGCTATAAGCGCTGCCTGTCATCCTCCTAAATCAGATGAGTCGGCTGCTGTCAAGCCACTGCTTTGGGGTGCCGTGGTGCATGAGGAGAATGGAAAACCAGGTCATTGTTGTCTGACCTCTTTCGAGGTGGAGAAGCCAAGGAAGGGAGCTTTATATGCTGGCTACTACTATTAATAAGGTCTCCGCTTTTTATGTCAGAACTAACACCACAAATTTGCATACTACGAAGCTTTCGATGTGTGGAGCAGCTTCTTCATTGTCAATTTATTCGCAGCGGAAAGACGTGAAGCAGATACAGTCAAGTCTCTTTAATTCGATCGAAGTTTTCCAACCATTTATTATCGAATTAACAAACATCGAATTATTGAAAAGACTTGGCATTGACATTAATTACATAAGCCATGAATCTAACGTAATCTATCACCGAGCTGGCCGGATCACCGAGCTGGCCAGCTGGCCATATCCGCGACCACCTACTATTCAT